>CAUYPK010017070.1:0-75327 GCA_963574355.1 Loris lydekkerianus
CTACATTTACTAAGTTTCACGTGTACCCTTGTAAGATGTTCTTATAGATTCTATTTTTATCTGGTTACACTTGTCAATAGGTATCAATAGATTTATTTGTGGGATGTTTTTCTTTGGAGAAACTGCATTTCTATGGTGGTACTAATTTAAGAAATTCAAGTATGTTAATAGAAAGAATTATTGATTAGGCAGCCTTTCATTTTTTAAACTGATGTTCTGTTCTTCAAATACATTTTCTTATTCGTATCAATAGATTGGGGGGTCTTCATTTCCTTTGGAAATATTTCTTTTGAGATAACAGCAAGATTGGCATTTGTCAAAGCTGGCACAATTGTGATCAATTCACTTTCTCTAGTCTATTGTTTTATGCTTATTTTTTCTCCAAAACAATGGGGTACAGAAAACAACAATGAAAGTTATCTCAGTGCTTTTATCACAGGACTATAATTAATGCATCCAAACAATAGGTCTTCAGACATAGGTACAAGCAGGAAGCCTATTTATTAATTCACTCAGTAGGATATGTAGTTATAGACATAACTTTTTCAGGGCCAACATAATATTTAAATAATTTTTATTTTTCTGTCTTAAAGATATTTTACTATATACAGTGGTAATGTCATCTGCTGTGTATCACCATAGCACACGTGGGCCACTGCAATGGAAAAAAATCCGCACATTAAGAAGATATGAAGTGAGATCTATTGTCTTAGAATGACTTTCTCATTTGTATCTTTCTTAGTAATTCTGTAGAATTAAGTGTAGCTATTGGTTGTAGTTAACTTCAGCTGATCATAATTCAAATGGATTAAACAAAAAGATATTTCATCAAAGCGCTGTTTCTAGTCCAAACAGACAAGTGTAAATGGCATTTTCAGGTGCCAATTCACAATTTTAATTGTCATATACAGAGTTTAAAAATACGCACTTGATTTAAGTGTATATTTTTTGATTTACATTCAAAATAAGATGACTAACCACAATTAGAGGAATTTTTTTAAAAATAAATGCTTGTTCTATGTTGTTTATTTTTGCTTAATAAGGCACACTGTTAAAACTGCTTTAAAAAATATTTGCACCAATGGAAGATCTAAAGGTTAAAAACACCTTTATATTTGTATTTCTCTAATAGGTACCAAAATAATTGAAGCATTTTTCTGTAATTTAGGTATTATAATCTAAATTTAAAATTACTGTTTTGTCATCTCTATTGATACTTTAAGCAAACATATATGTTATTAAAGAAAATGTAAACTTTCCAACAGTATAGCATGCTGTTTTTCCCATCAAATATAAGTGTACTAAAGAATTATGGGGTAAAACTACTATTAAAACAAGCTAGTTAAATTTAACATATTGCTCAAAATTTTTACTTGCATCTTTTAGAAAGCAAAAATTGTTCCAATTGTCTCACCAAAAAATATGGGATGAATAACTTATGAAATGAAGACAAATACTATCATTAAATCAAAGAGAAGTACAATATCAAAATACCTAATGAGTTGGTGAAACAAGTACTTTTATGAAAATAATTTTTTAAAATTGGCCTTGGACAATACATATAAAAAGAGTTGGTTATCTTTTTTATGCTTTTTCTTTTTAGGGCCAGCCCTGTCATGGGTTGGACATAAATTCATTTTGTGAAACAGTGACAGACAAATGGTTTTAAATTTTAGGCTTCAAAGTGTCTCCAGCTAGTTTAATAGAGAAGATATTTCTTGTCATGATATTAGACAATTGGCATATCATCAGTGACCACACAGAACCTAAACCTAAAGCTTCCTTTTCCTAAAATACATGCTTTTGAACCATTAAGCAAAAAAACATATGCCCAGATTGTTTTTCCATTTCAGACAGAAGCATTAATCAAGCCAGCCTTGAAAGATCTGTTCACTTTTAGATACTCAACTCTATCCAATCCATTAATTAAACATTTATTGAGCACCCAAGACAATGAGCTGCCTTTAAAGAAAGAGAAACGGATGACTGGCTCCTTTTGATTAGGTCCCTTAAATTAATGTAAAATTGTAACTGTTAATCCTACTTAAAAATAAGCAGAAGTATTAGAAAACAAGCTGTGAAACTAGGGTGTGGTCTCCTTGGATGCTACATCCAAATTCCCTTGAGAAGAAGCCTTCCCAGCAGACAGGTGAAAATAATATTCCACAATTTAAAAACAATCCCCACGCTATAAGATGGCCTGTTAAAAATATTTCTTTATGACAACATGAAAACACTGGACAATAATCAGGATGAGCTTTCCATTTAGCAGTTCATCAAGTGGGCTATTTATAGATTGGGACTTTTTGATTTACAATACATCATCTCAGGGTTCAGTGTTATCTTTTGATTTCTTTCCAGCTGAACAGGCTAAGTAGTTGTAAATACCTCTTGTCAGACTACATGGTTGGCTATTCTCGCACACAGAAGTAATCTAGGAACCCACTGGGCAAGTTCAGCGGACAGCCACTGTGGAAAGCTTGCAGCTGATGTGCACTGCAGAGCAAGGGAGGGGCAGTGAAGCTGGTGAGAAGAATGGCCATGGTGGTTGCAGTGGCCTGGTGGTTTCAGTTATCCCAGGAATACCCTTCTTGCTTGGCATTAACGTCTGCTCTCAAGGCCTTCATTGGTTTCCCATACCAAGCAAATACATTTTAATGGCTACCATAGAAATTGTGAAGAAGAAGCAATGGAAATATCATCCATGATATTCAAAGAATGTAAAGGTATATGTTTTTCAGTGTTTCTAGAACTGAGACAGATACCGCTGCATTGCTAAGAAATCATAGTTCAAAATACATTCCCCCAACATATACATGCGTGAGCACACACCCCCCCACAAACCCCTTTATTAAAAATTTCAAAATGGTTGCAGATATTTCATTTCATTCACAAGAAGGTTAAAGGCGTTTCCCATCGCAAGAAGGATTAACTTACCGGAGGATTCTGGGACTGCAGATGTATACTGCGGCAAAATCCTAAAGTCATCGAAAAAAATCATTTCTGGACTCCAGCTGCTAAAAACAATAGAATTATAGTAAATCATGGATAAGATTAAAATAAACTATTTTCACATTTCAAAGTGTTCAGGAAAAAAAGATTCTTTTCTTTTAAATCATTTCTTAAACAATGCAAATTTTAAAGTATCTTTTCTTTTCAGACCTCGCAGCGCCATGAAATCGATAATTTTTGATCTTTTGGTTAGTAGGCAACATGGTGAGCTATTGCAGGAACTGCAGGCAGCAGACATGTTCTTGTCAGCTAAAATTTTTCATATTGTTTTTGAATCCATTGAGATTTGTAGATGTGATATCACCAGGGTTTTTTGTTTTAGATTACACTAGGTTATAGGGACGCAAACCCTCAGTTTATCGACATATGCATGTCTATTGCGTTATATATATTAAAAACAGGGAGACTTACTGGATCTTAAACAAAAAATTATGTAAAAGGAGTGGCTGGTGTGATTATAATCCCATCATGCAGGGTCCACGGTTCCCATTTAGTGAAATTTCGCAGAGGGCAACTTCTTAAGAACATCCCTGCTGTGCAGAGTGAAAAGCATGAACAAACCAAAGACAGAATTCATCTGTGTTTATATTTTACAAACAATGAAAAACCTACTCTTTGTATGCCTTTTTTCCCCCACCTTATTATTTCATGAAAACTGCAGCATTTTCCCCGCCCCCATCCAAACACTCACCACCCCAGCACTGCAGTATTCCGTCCCTCTTTGCTTCTCCTTCGTCTTCTTTTTCGCTTTCACAAATTCTGCACGCGCCATCTTTGTGTGGGGTGATTCTCTGCTAATTTCACTTACCCATTCTCTTACAAATCAGTTCAGAAATAGAAAATTATAGTGCGCTTTGGGGCTTAATTTGACTAAATTTCTTTCAGCCTCCTGTTCTGACATAGAAAAATGGAAACGACGGGGGAAAGTAAAAAAAAAAAAAAAAAAAGATATTTCTATTATTGCCATAACCTGTTGTATACAGTGGTAATAAAAAATATTATTAACATAATAGCAACAGCTGCAGCCTAAATAGAAGCGATGAGATAATTAATGTGCTACAACAAATTAATTTGCTGCAGGTGCTTCTGCTGTGAACTGAGTAACCCATGCCATATAAAGTCTAAATACAATTATGATTCCCCCTACACACAGTAAAACAAAATAAAGAACAAAGTGTCCCCTGTCTAGTACATATGCCTATTTAAAAAAAAAAAGAATCCTCCCAGTCCTTTTCTTTCTACCCCCCACCAGCCCACTGTGAATGGTTTAGTCATGAGTGGGTAAGTGTGGAGTTGCATAGAATGTGTATGTGTATGAGTGTGTATTGGAAAGTCTGGCAGTTTTAAACATACTGAGGTTTTATTCTGTGTCTTAGTTGGAACACATAGATAACCTATAGAATTCTTTTAAAAATTATAGTTTGTAATATTTAAGAGCTTTATTGGTTTTAGAACAGAAATGAGATGTGTGTCGTATATAGATAGAAGAAAAAGAACAGTGCTGAGCAGGTACCTAACTGAATTAATAATTTTAAACAATTGTCTGTCTTGTAAAAAAGAAAACAGTATGTTTGCAGTGTGGCAGTCTTCATCAATGTAGAAGAGAGATTTCCTTATTTTTTTATTCTCACCTGCTGTCAAGTTGAGTGTTTATGGAAAGTGGTTACTAGTTATATCACAAGTGTGTGCCAGAAATATATTGTATCGGGGTAGCAGGCGGAGACCTGGAGGAGGTCACAGTGCCAGAAGCAAATGTCCATTTTCTAATCTATCATGTACCACTCAGTAAAAAAAATAACTTTGGGCCTAAAAAAGTGGAGGAATGTACAGATTGAATTTTTTTTAAACTCGTTGGCTAAAACATTCTTAAAGATACATCATTTCTGATTTTTGTTCCAGTAATGCTGCTGAAAGAAATGGACATTTTGTTTACATTGCTGTCCTGATTTTTTGTTTGTTAAAAACAAAAAATATATAAATGTTATCCTCATCAAATTGTAAATGTTATTGGTTAAAATTTATTCTGTTGTATGACCTTAAAATTTAATGTTAAATCTTAAAATCCAACAAATTAATTTCTTATACAATGCATAGATTTTAACAGCATTTTGGTATAACTTTGTAGAAATTTTAGTTCTGGGAGTAGATTATGAAATTACAAAAAACCTATACCAACTATACCCAGAAGGGACAATGTATTTGCATGGATTTTTTTTGAAATATATATTTTATTTCACATACTCACTTTAGGTGGATAAGCAATGCTCTGAGTCACCTCCATTCTTTGTGGAGGTACCACATGTTTGTCACACCATTTCTCACGTAGTGACGGACATGCGTTTTACTCCATCTTTCTTTTGTTTATACTAAAGCTTTTTCTTCATAATTCATTTTCAGATCTTCTCATGCTTTGAATTTGCAATTCTAGAATTTGAATTAGGGGAAAAAGAAAATAAACAAAGTTCATATTGGTTTTCTTTTAAAAAGAAGAGAAACAGATAATTCTTTGATTAAAAATAAGGAAAGTTAACAAATATAAAATACATACATCTTCTCTTAGATCTTCCAGTAATTTTCAGGGCAGTTGACTGTTATTCTCCCAAATGGAACTCTCTGAAATCATATAGTTCTATAATTATAATATTCATTTTGGAAAAGGAGGAAGTGCTTTCATTTATGCTGTTTCAAGGCATCATCCATTCAAAATATTTTTCCTTCCACTGTAAATTGTATGAGAAACTAATCTGTAAGAAATCGAGATATAAATATCTAAAACACACATTCCTCTCCTCTTTTAATGCTCCTTTCATAGCAGCCCTATCCTAGTTCCTTCAACCTTTTCTCATATGACTTATTTAAATCTATCAGTACAATAGATTCTGAACAATTAAAAAATGGTGGTTATAAGCCAATTAATTTTGGGATGTTTTGTTACATAGGAAAAGCTAACTGATAATTCAATTTGGGGCTTCTTTTTAATAATCACTTCATACTGCAATTTTATCCTGAGCTTGATTGTTGTCTTCCAAAATAAACATTTCTAAAGATTTTTAAGTGTGCAAGTCTTCTTAGTAAAATAATTTTATATATATACTCCCAAATGTGATTTATTTAAATTATGTACATGTACTGCCATCAGTACACATATTAAATGTCAATGAAGCTTGAGTTCTTCCTTTTTAAGGCAAAAAGCAAATATAGGAAAAATAGCCGGGCGTTGTGGCAGGCACCTGTAGTCCCAGCTACTCGGGAGACTGAGGTAAGAGGATCGCTTGAGCCCAGGAGTTTGAGGTTGCGGTGAGCTATAATGCCAAGGCACTCACCGGGAGCTCTAAGTGAGACTCTGTCTAAATAAATAAATACATACATACATACATACATACATACATACATAAATGCAAATGTAGGTGTTATACTATTTTACTTTCTTATCCCAATGGATCCTCATATACCTTCATTGTTATGGTCACTCCACTCAGGACCACTGATGTTAAACTGTCAAATCTTTTCCATAATATGCTTTAAAGCATTGTTTCACCCATTTTGAATTTGTGTGATTTGTTTTTTAGAACCGAACTTGGAGCTTAATTTTTTACAGTTCCTGATTACAGTTCCTTTGGGGAATTACACTTTGATCTTTTCTGTTAACTACCTTTGAATAAACCACCTTTTCATAAAAAATGACCATTCATATTCCCAGTAAATAAACCTAGAACATGTGTTTATTTATGGAGTCTCTTGCATCATTTTCTCTTACTGTTTACCTCTTTTGCTTTCTTTAATATTGTTTAACAAGGAAGTGTTAAAGTTGGTAAGGGTACCTTTCCAATTTCAAAAGATTCTGAGATACCTCACTTAATAATAATTGTACATTTAGTATCTGCTCATTGTATATCTACATAATGGCAAAAAGCTGCTATAACTTTTAGTGTTGATTTTAAACAAAGTTGTGTTTTATCAGTCCCAATGGAATCTGCATGGATTTGAATACTGTTTAAGACAGGTAGAAACCCCATTCTTCAGTGCACAGACACTGCTTGGAAGCCTTGCTTAACTTGGTAGTTAGAAAGCCACTGCTGTGATGAATACAGCAGATGCAAATACCATTCTGCCTTGCACTAGCTGTGTGACCTGAAAAGGATCTTCAACTTCTCGGAGTCTTGTCATCACCTGCAGTAACGTCCTCTGCAGTAGCAGTTACAGCAGTGGTACTGAGTCACGACAATCCAAATAATGACCTCCATTTCTTGAGCTGCTGCCAGGTCCCAAGCTTTGATCTTCACAACCCAGTGAACTTCACTCTTCATGTAAGACCCTTTCTTAATCATCATGACTAGTAAAATACAGTGAAAACTTAATTTCTGCATTTGACATTTTGGAAATGGAGATTTAGTTTACACAGGTTATAAGATAAATAAACAGCTGGAATTTGAACTTTAGAGTTCTGCTGTCCAAAAGTCATTAGCCACATGTGGCTACTTACATTTAAATCAACTTAAATTAAATTAAATTCCTCATTTTAAGCACTCAGCAGCTGTATGTGGCTACTAGATTGCATGGCACAAAGAGTAGCTGCATCATCACAGTAAGTTCCACTGGACAGTGCTGAACTAGGCTGACCAGCAGCAAAGCCTGTAGTGTAACTGCTGGATTTAATTCTTCCTTATTCATTTCTTTACTCATTAATTCACTCAACAAACATGTACTGAATACCTGCCATGTGCTGGGCACCACGTTGGACACTAGAGAGTTATCTCACTGCATTATGGTTAAAAGCAAATTAAATGACGTGAAAACTTTTAAAGCCATAGGTTATAGGGGGAAAGTGCGATACTTTTACGTTGTAGTTGCTGTAGTACACTGAGACTGCTTTGTTGAGAGCAGGATCTACATTACTCTTCTTGAAATCCTCTTTTCACTCCCCCCTACTCCCCTCCTCCCCACTCCTCCTCCTCCTATACCCCACCCCATAGCACTTAGCAGGGTGCACAGGGCACAGTACTCGGAGGAAGTGAATGCAGAGCCTCGCATTAGAGTGCACACGTTGAGTTTTTGTCCGAACATCTTCTGAACCCTTTTCCTAAGATTGGTAATCCCTCAGGTAGAGTATTGTGGGAACATGGGCTGTGGAAGCTGGAGCATGAGGTTCTAGCTCAGCCAATCAGAGGCTTCTGTTTGGTGTTTTGACGGGACAGATGACATGAAAGAGGCAGATTTAATTATTTCAGTGACAGCAGCCACAATTCCCTCTTTCTACTTGACTGCCACTTTACCGGAATTGGGTGGGTATCGTAAAGGCAACTTTATATTTTGTACACAAGGTTAAGCCTTGTACATGAGGTTAAGCCTCTGTCATGAGGATGTTTCTAAAAACCCATGACTTTCACCACCTTTGTCAGGTAACAAAGTCTCATGGTTACTAAGTTGCAAAACAGAGCCTAGGGTTATTAAGCCACACTTTCATCTTCAAAGACAAAAATTCTTCTTCCTCTCTTAGCTAAGGCTACAAAAAGGGTGAGTTGACTTCTTCCTCTCTCTCTCACATCCTCACTGGCTCGCTGCTATTTCTGACCCTTTGGGGTTGTGGCCATGAGGGAAGATAAGAGGAATACAACATTTCTTCACAGACCTGTTACTGTCATGAACTGGCTTTTGCTCACTAAGCCCAGCCAATGTTTAAAGATGGCTCTGTTGTGGGCATTTTTGTGGGTTCACTGGGAGCTCCTCTCCCAGAACCCTCTCACTGCCTCTCCCTTGGGCATGGTGGGGCTCCACAGTAGCCCTTCCAAAATCCTCTTCCAGCATCTTCCCCCAGTCTTTGTTACTCCTCTCTTTGATGTCCTCATTGTGCCCAGTTCTAGGTCATTTGCTTTGATGTTCCTGCTTGGTAACCTGCATTACACGTATCTTACTCTGATATCGAAAAGCTGCTACATCTTGGTGGTTCACTTAAAACTTGTAGTCTGACATCCTGTTCTCCTAAAGGAGGCACAGGCAACCAGGGCCAGTGGGCACAGTGAAAACAACGTCCTCATCAGGTGTTTTGTGATCATTACTACCTAGCTGTCTTAGGTTTCTGGTGGTTTTTCAAGCCCTCTGCTTCTACTTTCCTGTTGGTTATGTGAACTATTCATTATTTTTTCAATAAATGCCTTTTCTGTTTTAATCCTCCAGAATCATTTTCTGTTCTTTACAACTGAACACTTGTTTTTTTCTACTGTCTTGTTTTCTACTATTGTCTGTCTTCCCAGTTTGTATTTAGTTATTATATCTCTACTACTTTTTCAAATTGCAAAATAATTCATGCACCATGTAAAACATTCAAACAAATTAGAAATGTATGAGGCAGAATGAAAAGTGGCCCATAATTGCATGCCACAAGGTCTCTGTCAGCATTTCTAAATCTTTGAATTAAACAGTGCATTCACATACGTGTGTGTGTGTGTGTGTGTGTGTACACTTCTCTTGCACTGGAACACCAGGAAGACTCATTAGCTTGGCTTGATTGAATTTATATAGACTTTCCCCTTTCTTTTTTTGTTACATATATGTATATATTTTTGTAGTAAAATTATTAAATTATATCCACCTCCAACCACTTGAAATAAAATTCCCATGGTCTTCAATTGAACTGTATATCCCTTTCTTTTAGAATGTCTATTTTTTCATTAAAGTAAATTTCTAACCCTCTCTACATGCTCAGATACAGGTTTTTAGAAAGACTACAAGTTACCTGGTTCATGAAGTGGTAATCTGATCCTTACTTTTGAAAATCTTCCAAGTGTTATGTTCATCAATATACGTACATTTCACCCCGTCCACCAGTTCCCACCGCCACTGCTCTCTTATTAATGCTGTTATTAAGTTCTTCTGTAACCTATCAATTTCTCTGCAACAAATATGAGTTTGTGTTACTTTTCCTCTCCTTTTTAATACAAAAGTTAGTATAATTTTCTTGCACTTTATTTTTGTCACTTAACATATCTTGGAAACCTTGCTACGTTAGTACCCAGAGTCCTGCGTGGCATTCCATGGTACCTTAATTTATTTAACTAGCCCCTCTTCATTGATGGACATTAAGTTGTTTCCAAACATCTGTCATTACAAATAGTGCTGCGTAATAATTTTGTGCCTGTGTCATTGACTACATGTCCAAATCTTTTTTTTCTTTTTGAGACAGAGTCTCAAGCTGTTGCCCTCAATAGAGTGCTATGGTGTCACAGCTCACAGCAATCTCAAACTCTCGGGCTTAAGGGATTCTCTTGCCTCAGCCTTCCAAGTAGCTGGGACTATAGGCACCCGCCACAACACCTGGATGTTTGTTTGTTGCCGTTATCATTGTTGTTTAGCAGGTCTAGGCTGGGTTCGAACCCGCCACTCTCAGTGTATATGGCCAGCACCCTACCCATTGAGCTATGAGTGCCGCCCTACATGTGCAAATCTTAATTGCAAGATCAGTTCCCAGAAGTGAGACTGCCGCATCAAAGGACATAGGCACCAAGAGAGAGGAATCAGTATGATATTGTCAAATTCCCAGTATATAATAAGTCTCTCAATTATCATAGGTGTTGTCACAATTTCCATTCTCACTGGGAATATCTGGCAGTTTCATTAATGGAGAGTGTATGGAAAATACAGCTGTGCCCACCCACACCCTCTAGTCATTCATCTCTATACTATGGCTGCACCTCTGTGCCCCTGTGTGTGAGTGAGGGGATGGATCTGGCAGAAATGCCTGAGAGTTCGTCTTCATAAGCAGCAATGAACCGGTGATGAATAGGGAGCTGAGGGATTGATACCCCTGCTTTCCCACCTTCACGGGGGGAAGCTCTGACCTGTGTTCTACACTGCCTCTCACAGTTCCCCATCTGAGCTCCAGGTACCCACAGTGGTAACTGGCTGGATTACACATCTTGTCTGGACTTCTTTCTCTCTCCCTTACTGGTGTTTCCTGAACTCACTTCCCAAATAAACTACTTACACTAAACTATTTGGGAGAACCCAATCTAATAGTGTGTCATCAAATTTTTGGAATTTTATGATGGTAACTCAGTGTAATTTGAATTTGTTTATCTTTTTTTGATGAAGTTGAGCATGTTTTTATACATCTAAGTATTTTTCTTTTCATTTCTGTGAACTGATGGTCATATATTTTGCCTGTTGGCTCTTCAATTTCTATAAAGTCTCTTTAGTAGGAAGACTCAGTCTTTATTTGTGATATGACTATTTTTCCAGTTTGTTCTTTGTCTTTGTTTATGGTGTTTAATGTTTTTTGTCTTGTCTTTCTTCTCCTCCTCCTCATTCCCCCTTTCCTTTTTCTTTGGCCAACTCAAGAGGTTCTCTTTTTATGTAGGCAAATTATTTTCTTTTGTCTCTTTTACATACTGAATCATAGTTAGAAATGCTTTTCTCCATTCCAAGGTACAGAAGAAAAATCCCATATTTTCTAATAACCCTTTTTATTTTTATTTTTATATAAATACTTATATCTTTAAGCTATTTGGAATTTATTCTAGAGGATGTTCAACAACTTTTACCTTCATTGTGATTTTGTTTTTGCTCTAGGGTCTCTCCCAGAATCACCCACCACTATGGAGACTGCCTTGGATCACTGTGAGCAAGATGTCATATTTCACTGCCCAAAACTATTTCCTCTTGCAAATCATTATGAGTTTCTGAGTCTTCCAATTAACTTGGCCTTTGCTAGCCTTATTAGCAGAAGATTTTCCTGCTGCAGCATCTCTCTATCTGGAATAGCCTGTCTGTCTCTTTTTACTTTACTGAGCTTATATTTTATATGCATCGGTGTGCACATTTTATTCCTCTCTTGTAGTTATTTATTTTTTTCTCTAGTTCTTCTCAAAATGCCAGAGCAACTTGTACACCATTTTCATATAGCATTGCACCCAGCCTCTCCTAAAATTGCAGAATTTTTTTAGTTGTACCCTTAAAAAATAATTGAGTAGGCCTTAACAATTTTTAAAATTTTTAAATTTTTTGCAACACATCATGCTGTTGTGTAAATTTTAAATCCATTTTTGTCTTGATAGTTTTTTCAGTCTTAGAGAGAAATAAATTTAAAAAATATGGATGATAGATAGATTGATAGACATAACTTTTATTCCTCTCTAGAATGTCATACACTGTCACACAAATCACATCGGCACAAAAATTTGATTAAATTCAGTTGTATTGGCCAAGGCAGATAAACTGGAAGGATTAAACCTTTTCTGGTTTATTGATGCCTATTTGACCATCCTTTAGCTGTGCTTCAAAAAATACTGCTTTTGCACTTCTGGTTGCTTTTTAAATGATATTCTGGGCTAATTCTACTTCCAAATGTGGGTGAGTTGTACTCGCCAATCTTAGGCTTTTTTCTAGTTGGGTAGCATCCACAGAGACATAGTCTTTCTTAGAAAGATGAAAGAAGCCCATCCTATTTGCTTGGCCTGGTTAACTGTCTTAATATTGAGTTAGAGGCATTACTCAACATCAGACAAGGAAACCAGCCAGAATTCTGTCCTCTCATGGGTGTTTTAAGCTCCTTTTGACCTCGTGTGATACTAAGGAAATGTGTCACCTCTACCTGTTTACTCAACTGCCTCTGTGTGTACCAGACTCATAATTGCTTTACCTGGGAAGAAAATATGTCTGCCTGTGGCAACTAGAACTGTGAGATCTCCTTTCACAAGTGCTTTCAAAGGCCTTACCGGATTTTTCTTGGATGAGACCAGGGCAGTCAAACTGGATGGCAAAATGCCCATCTCCTCATCAGTCCTCCATTCTCTCTGCAAGTTTTCAGCGTAGCCTCTGTGGAAACTTCCATCGCAGACATCTCCCTGGTACCCCCACCCTCCTCATCAGAATACTCCTCCCCTGAGTGTCACTCGCTGTAGAATTGTAAGGCACCATTATAATAAAGGTGACAATGACAGATCTCAAGGCAGTGGAGCTCCAAAGTGAGGGAGGGAGATACATCAGAGGAAACGGGCTCTGCAGGCCTGATAATGAGCATGGAGAGGACTTTTCCTGCTTATGGGTGAAAAAGACAGGGAAGACTCTGTTTGAAGACAAAGCACATAATAATGTGATCACAGAGCTCTCCTAATGGGGCCAATGTGATGTTCAGAAAATGTATTCTTTTCACTGTCTTATTCTTATATTCCAGTGGAAGAGGTCTTCAAATAAGTGTTTACTTCATCCATCTAAGTTCGTAATGCCACCCTCCAGTCAAGATTGTTATGCTGCAAAATTATACACAGGTGATTATGTTTAATTGACTTTATAACCTTGAGTCTCATAGATGAGTTTTTCCAGACGCCTTGCCACAGTTGGAAGAATTAAAAAAAGTGTCCAGACATAAACCCCTTAGTAATATTGTCAATTTATTTCTAAAGGATTTTCTTTTTTCTTTCTTTCTTTTTTTTTTTTTTTTAAGCAGTTTTTGGCCGGGGCTGGGTTTGAACCCACCACCTCTGCTCTATGAGGCCAGCGCCCTACTCCTTGACCCACAGGCAGAACCCTCTAAAGGACTTTCTAATGCACTTAGGTACTTCCTGACCTTTTTCTTCTCCCAAAAGGTAGGGAGGCTTTCATGAAAATTTATAACTTGGTTCAACAAGTATTGCACAGCACTGCCAGCTTCCTGTGTAAAGAACATCCTGTTTGCCCCAAGGCTGAATTTGGGATGCAGGTCCTCTGTGGGAAGTGACCTGACATCCCCTTTGTGTTCAGGAAGAAAACCAGGCCACACCCCTGCCTCATGGGCCAGAGGCAGCTGCTGCTCTCTGGGTGACAGGGTGTGCAAATGCCCACATTTCTCTTAGACTGGGACAAGGGAACGGATTCATTAGTGTGACTAGTTTGAGACAGCCTTTCCCTTTCTTTCTTTCTTTCTTTCTTTCTTTCTTTCTTTCTTTCTTTCTTTCTTTCTTTCTTTCTTTCTTTCTTTCTTTTTTTCTGTTGATTTTCCAGTCACTGAGCTAGCAATCAGAAAGTCATTCCAAAGTTGTGGTTTTCTGAAGCAAATAAGGAGAATGGGGGGCTTTCCAGAGGAAAGGTCTGCCAGTGTGCTAAGACCCCTTAACTGCCCCCTAGTCTTCCCCATAAGGATTTCCGGGTGGTTCCTGGGATCAGAAACAAGAGAGATGGCCTGCCAGGCCTTTTTGCTTAGGGATGGGGGTTTAGGGTAAAATGAGTCATGATTGTCAGTGAGCATGGGGCTTCTTTTTGGAATGATGGAAATATTCTAAAGTTGGTTGTGGTGATGGTTGTAAAACTTTGAGAATATATTAAAAACCACTGAGTTGTACACTTTAAATGGGGAAATTATATGGCATGTGAATTATACCTCAATAAAGATGTTATAAAATGTATTCATATATTTTATTATTAGCAATTAATCCTATTCTTCTAGGATCCCATCCTTAATGACTCTCATGATATGCATCTCCAAGGGCAGTATGTAGTTGCCTGTGACTAAGTGCAGGTGTCAAAAGATGTCATGAGCACAGTTTGTGCAAACCTTGTTCCTGTGACAGACTCAGAAGCTGATACAGTTCTTATAAACACTATTACTGAATTTGTTCACTTCAAAAAAGGGCATCTATATTCTTCTTAGCAAAGTATCTCAGAAATGGAAGAAAAAGTATCCAATGTACTCAGGCCTACTATGAAGCTAAATTATAGCTTTCACAGGAAGGCTATAACCTAACTATAGCACAAGACTATGGGGAAAGGGCCAAGGAAGGGGAAGGGAGGGGGGAGGTTCAAGTGAAGGGAGGGTAATGGGTGGGACCACACCTACGGTGCATCTTAGAATGGGTACAGGTGAAACTTACTAAATGTAGAATACAAATGTCTACATACAGTAACTAAGAAAATGCCATGAAGGCTACGTTGAACAGTTTGATGAGAATATTTCAGATTGTATATGAAACCAGCACATTGTACCCCTTGATTGCACTAATGTACACAGCTATGATTTAACAATAAAAAACAAAACAAACAAACAAAAAAAACCCCCAATATTGACCTCATGGGGTTTTCTGAGGATTACCTACGATAATGTGCATCCAGGGCACACCAGGGTGCCTGCCTTGTGGTCAGCACTCAGTAATTATGAGTCTAATTATTGGTGTGGTCCATTTTCCCTACCCTCTTTATTCATTCTCTGAAGTATGGACAAAAGAAGTCCTTGAAAGGGATGAAAAATTAGGGATGACTAATAGATGCCGTGCAGCAATCATCTGTCATCTCCAAATCATTGAAATTCTGAGTTCCAGTTACCCTAAAGCTTCCAGCTTTGCCAATGATAGAGGTTTTATAAATGCTTGTCAAGTAAAATGGAAGAATAACTCTACCTGGATGGAGGTGAACCATGCCATATGGGTTTACCTGTCTGAATATTATATGAAGCACAGAAGAAAGTTCAGATAAAACCATCATCATTTAGATCCCACCAAGACAGGCTTCCTGAACATAATGATCTGCAGCTGTTGTATTTTCTGAGTGGCAGGCGGGGGGGAACTGTGTGCAGCTGGTCTCCCAGCCTCAACAGAGGCTTGGTCTAGGAGGATTTGTGTTCTATTTTTCAAAGGGACTTCAACCTGCTTTTTATTTTCGTTTTCAAATATATATATAAAAAAGAGTTATATCTAAAATTATTCTGTTTATTTATAAAACTTTGTTGTCAGCCTCTTCCACTTCAGTGTAAAATTCTTTAATCTATGTATCTCCAGAGCCTAAAAACACCGTAAACTTAGTAGGACACTAAGGTAAAAGAAAAATTGAAATGAGTAGATAATTATACAGAAAAATATGTGAATGAAGGGGTGAATAAACGAGTAAAACAATATCCAAATGAAGAAATGTCTTTTTTTTTTTCTTTTCACACCTCAGACTATGCCTGAAAGCCAAATATTTAATATATGAATAAATATTTAGGATCTTGAACCTCAGAGGTATCCTTAGCTGAAAAATAGTCATTTTGTTTCCCTTGGAAAAGTGGCCTTTTCAATCCCCCACATAAGAAAGAAACAAACAGAACCATAAAACCCAGAGAGACATGGCCATGGCCGTCAGATGGTTCTCACGTGCAGCATACGTGGTTTGAGACATCTTTAGGTGTGTTGTTTAAACTCTCACTCAAGTCTGAAGGCTAACCTTCCTGGAAAGTTCTAGAAGATGAGTATTTGCTGGAATCCTTCCTATGAAAGGAAGCTCACCAAATGAACCAGCCCATTAAAGAATCAGAAAGCTACCATCATTAGAATTTTCTTTTGGTTACAGTATCAAAACCTGCCTCCTTCCACCAGGTATACTTTGCTCTATGTTATCCCCGATAAGAGCAAAAGCATCAAATTTATTCTCTCTTCAATGTAAAAGATAAGATGCTTGTCTTTCTGTGTTTTTCTTTTTTTTTTTTTTTTGTCTCCACCCCTAATCCTTGCCCATCTCTTGTTCAGAGAAAATGTATTTCATGATTCATGCTCGATGCCCTTAGAATATAATGTGTGGCGATTCACAATAATGTAGAAAAGAACAAAAGAAGAATATATAGAAATGTATCACATTTTCTCTCATGTTATTTCAAATGAATCCTCAGCATCTCCATCGGAGGAGGCTGTTATCAGACCATTTTTAGGATTAGGAAACTGAGGCACACAGAAGTTGAATACTATAAAAACTAAAACTGAAATTTGAAAGCAGAAATTGCTAACTTGAAAAATATTTTGTCTCATGCAGGTACAATGTGGTGTTCTTCTGCAAATTTTGAATCATAATCACTTATTTTCTGTGAATAAAGTAACCTATATTCCCCACTGGGAAGGACTTTGTTTCAAAATGAACCAGCCTGGGTGGTTTGTGGCACAGGTATTGAAGGTTTTGGATGGGGTCCCTCACATATGCAGAGGTAGCTGAGAAGTGACAGAAATAAATGCAGACATTGCAGAAAGCTCTTTTAATCAGATTCCAAATATTTTATAAAAGTCTGAGAAGTACAGAATATTCAGACAAAAAGTCCACTCCCAAGGGCATTGAAGAAGATGAGGTCATCATAACTGCCACAGTCCCCAGCAGCCGGAGCCCGGAGTCTGAGGATTAGCATGAACAAGGCAGGTATATCGCAAGTATTACATGACCTATTTGCCTGTTATATATAAACTTCCAGACTACTACAAATAATTTTTAGTTTTTTTACCTTGAAAAACACACATACAAGAAAAGCATTAAAATAAAGAGAAATGAATCAGGTTATGAAAGAGAGAACCTAATTATTTCAGTAACAATGAGGTTCGGTTGGGTCCTGCAGCATGCATCACATTTAACTCTGAGCTTCCTGACACCTGAGACAGATTTACTGAACAAGAAGCAACGTGTGCCTCAGTCTAGAACACAGGCTGTTGCTGTATAACTTTTCCTTGTCTCGTGATACACGTAAGAGGGAGAGCAGCAGTGTCTTAAATGCAGGTCATACTAGACTGAGTTGAAAAGTACACAGACGGTCTATAAAACCAGTGTATGGTGCCCCACGATCGCATTAATGTACACAGCTATGATTTAATAATTTAAAAAAATTAAAAAAGGAAAAAGAAAGAAAAGTACACATTGAACCCCTTGGGAATCTCTTACAAGGGCTGACCCTCTGACAGTATCCATCTGTGAGGACAACTTTTGTATGTGACCTAATACAAATTTATTCTTCAGTGAATTAATCAACAAGTATTTATTGAACCTCAGCTAAGTGCCAGGCAAAATTCCTTTCTTTTTTCAGAACACAGTCAATATAAAGCATGCTCGATTATCTCCCAAATGACGGGTATAAATCAGGGGTTTTCAAAGCATTTTCATTAGAGAATTTCTTCTGAAGCGAGTACTGTATATCCACCCAGAAACTCAAGTGTGACGCAGCACTGAAGACAGAGGGGCTGCTCCCTGGGAGCCATGTATTCTAGTAGTATTTTTATACTTACGTTATAGAAGTCAATAAATAAGAATGATTCCAAGTTCAGGTGCTGACATCAAAGGACTTAAACTCAAATCTCAAACCTCTCTCTTACCTATGTCTGTGCCTTTGACCATTCAACAAAACTGTTTCAGACCTCAATTCCTCTTAGGTAGAGAAGGAAAGATAATTCATTAGGGTATTGTAAGGATCAAATATGATAACAAAACAATGCTTGGCACAAAGTAAGTGTTCAATACATACTGGCTAGAATTGTGTTATAGATGAAGAAAATGGATTTCAGGAATTTAGGAAGGCAGAATTATTGTCTAATACGTAGCTAGCAAATGGTAGAACTTGAATTCACGTCCACACAACATGACACAAAATCCTGTGATCCCTACCAGTATACAGTTAAAGACAAGGCCACGAAAAACCTGAGCCAGATATCAACGTCTCCGGAATAACAGGCTAAAAACTTGAGCTTAGCAGTATTTATTAATCATTGAGGATTTGGAGGGTCATATTCATGAAATTGCCCAAATGTTATAGGATTACTGATATTATGGCAATATGAAGAACTATGGAAAGGGCAGTTGAAACTAACAGAGGTTTAACATTTATTTCAATTTGTATTTCAGTTTTTAATAAAAATGGGGAAAAAAAAGTTGCTTTTGGAGCTCATAAAGGGGCATTGTCATTGAAAGATTAATTTTGGTGCATCCAAGACAATTGGAAGAAACAGGGCCCCAGAATCTGTCATTCTCAAGTGTGGGGACATCTGTGGAGACTGGAGTGCAGGGACTAACATGTTGGGGACAGCCTTGTGTATGGAGGTGGGAAGCTCATGGGCCTCTAGTGATCCTCAACCACATGGGAACTGTTTCTCAACTGCTTTTGGGTCTCACTTCCATCATCTGTAAAATAGGGATAGTAAATATAACGACATCAATAGGATATATGTGAGCTTTAAAAACAGTTACTGTGTGAACTCTGCCTAGCACAGAGTATATGGCCAATCTCAGCTGCTATTATGATTAAAATCAGCTTTGTGACATTGAGAAAGCTACATAAACTCTTTGCATTTCTGTTTCCACATCTGTCAAAATGGAAACCATACTTTATTTACTCAGTTCTGCCAACATTTTTTTTCACAATATTAAGTTGTATAGCTAGTATGAAACTTATATTTGATGAGTATATTGAGCATATATCTTGTTTTCCTAAAAAAAACAAAATCCCTATCATTAAACTATTGAGCCTCTTATGATAAGTGATATCTTGACGTCATAGGCACAGAGAGATGCCTGTCCTGCCCGGTCACCAAGTG
Source organism: Loris lydekkerianus (assembly GCA_963574355.1). NCBI lineage: Eukaryota > Metazoa > Chordata > Mammalia > Primates > Lorisidae > Loris > Loris lydekkerianus. The sequence continues at coordinate 19,290 of CAUYPK010017070.1, forward strand.
GGTGAGGACGGAACACCCACCCGAGGCCCACAGGAAATATCAGCTTCCCTTTCTTCCTTTTCTTTTCTCACTTTGGTTCCAGAACTTCTTGCTTCATTCCACTGATGGAAGCAAGGACTCATTGTCTGTCCCTTCAGAATCAAAGATACCTTCCTCCCCCTTCCTCCCCGACATCCTGTATTTCAGGACATTAGTTCTGAGAGGCTGATACTTGCTACTTCCTGAAACAGTGTAGCAGCGCAGAGTTCCCAGCCCAGGTTTCTGAATTAGATAGAGCTTAAACACGGTCATGTCGAAATTGATAATGAGAACAACCTTAAGAGCTGTTTGAAAATTAAGCAAGATACTAAACCCTTAATGGGGATGTAATTAGTTCCCATCAAACCATACCTGTTATTGTTTATTCAACAGCAACCTTGAGTTCCCTGCTATCTAACTATGATCAGCAAAGGGAGGAGCATACAATTTTCTTTATAAGATATATTTTATATATATATCTCATATATATAAGATAAATTTATAAGATGTATTTTCCATTAAAAAATCACTAATTATTTAATATCATTTGTTTAAATTCTCACAAAAGAGCATACACTTCAATCCACCAATGGTCATATTCTAAGGTTAGGGTTACCTCTATCCCCAAATATCAAGTTTTAAAATATAAAAGTTCATTTTAATGAAACATAAATACAATGTATCCCCCAAATGAAATATATATTAAACACTATCTCAGTGATGAAACCTATTAACAGTCCATAATGACTTCTGTTGACACAATTGTGCAAAATATGGGCAGGTCATAGAAAAACTAAGAAGAGTCAATGCTAAACGAAGAAGATTCAATGTATTTCTGAAATAAAAATTGATTTAAACACAGTGTAAAGTACAAAACAAGTAAGTCCTGTAGAATAAGAAACCAGTGCATTCCTCAGTCCTTATAGGAATCCAGGAAAAGAACTATATGTACCCACAATGTGCACCTCGAGTGTAAGATTTATCCTAATTATTAACTTTGGAAATGTGTGTGTGTGGGGGGGGTAGGGGTGGAGAGACCTCAGAACTGACTGGAGCCATGAGTCACTACAGTGGCTGATCCCATCCCCAAAATTTCATGTAATTCTCCCTTTGATCTATCTGTCTGAAACTAGTAAGACAATGATCAGGTAAAATAAAAAAATAAACTTCTCCACTATCTAAAAATGTTTTTGCCAATTAATAACTAGCAATAATTATAGTTGACTTTGTTGCACCAGGTGCAATTCCTTGTGTGAATTACACATTCCTTGTGTATTTGGTCAGGAAGCCTGTTGTGTTTGACTTTATGCTCCCAGCACACAGCACAGTGTACGGTACATAAGAGGCGTTCTATTAACATTTGTTCAATGCAAACACAATAATTTAATCTGCATAAAATGACATTAAAAACTGTCATATTTCCTTATTATTTTTAAATGATAACTTCATGTTTATAATTATCAAGTACTTTTTATAATATTCCAACCTTTTTACTGCCCAGTAGCTGTAGCTAAACTTATTTTACTTAAATAATCACAAGCAAACGAATACTTCACGTTGAAATGTTAACTCAAATATAAATTTTGTATTCAAGTTCCTTTTGTATTTTAATCTTAAAAATGCTTCAATCTAGGTATTAATATATTCTCCAAATGTCGCTTTTATGTAGGCCGTTAGAATACCCCCCTTTTTCTTGATTTTAATTATCATTTAAGCTTTCTGGGGGTCATTTTCATCTCTTTTGTAAATGTAAGCAGAGCACTGTATTTTCTTTCCTTTTCATCTCTTGTAGTTCCCTAGATCCCCACAGTTTTTCAAAAATAACTGTAAATGATGCACTTAGCATGCTTGCCAGTTTCTTTCATCCCACAGATAGACGGTATATCATCTGGACCTGCTGATTTGTAGATATGCCGACTTTCCAAGGACTCACTTACCCTGCTTTTGTAGATAGCTATTTTTACAAGATCTTCATTACTTCCTGATTGCCCAATATTTTTCTTCTTTTATTCTTTCCAAGGCCCAATTTGTAAGATAAGTTCAAGGCCTCAGACATGTTAAAGTTATCATTAATTTCAAGACGCTCCACATTTACGAGTCCATTGGTCACGGCATTGACTGTGTCCCTACCGTGTTCAGAGCAGTTACCAAAGCTAAGAACAGCATGAGAGGTTTTTCTCCCGGAGTACCTCTTCTCCTTATTATAAGCTCTTTGTTACTTTCGTCTCCTGTTGTCTTTCTATAGTTTCTTACACAGACAACATGTTGGTTGGTTTGGGTGCAGTATCTTCTTTGCAACTTTCAGCACAGATTACATGCTCCTCTGAACCTGAAGAGTATTATAAAAAAAAAAAAACACACACACACACTCAATGTTTACACGCTTAGGTGCTGCTTTATTTACGGAAATTTTAAAGTTATTGTACTTTGCTTGTGTCACTTGTTTAATATTTTCTGAAGGTCAATTCATTGATATTTATTAACTTATTCAAATAATGTATGTGCCTTGATTGCAATAGTACACAAGCAATAGAGTTTGAGGGCTAAGTTTGGCCTTATTATTATTCTATGTGCATTACAACAATATTTATCTAAATAATAATGGAGCTGGCTCTATTTCTGTTTTAATGGACAATTTCAAAATATGTATTATAACTATTAATAGCTTAACAGTTTGTAAGATTTCTACTTTACATTGTGCCATTTGGAACTCACAGCTAACTACAGAAACCTGTGTATGTAATTTTCTAACACAATGCAATGGAAACAACATGTGACTGTCCACGTGGAGGCCAATGTCAATGGCCACATTTACAAGGCAAATGGCTGATTTAGATGAACACTTGAGTTTCCCTGCCCTGTACTTTGGGATATCTGGAAGAACAAACAAGGGTAAGACATTTTGTTACTTTGTTGACATTTCAAGTGCTTAGTTTTCTCATACTAGCTGCTTTAATTCTACCTTCATGACACAATTCCATCATTAGGCAAAACATTTTTGACTTTTCAAATATTGGAGAAGCATGGAGCCAAATATACTGAAAGAAAAAGTTTTCAGAACTCAAAACAAGTAAGGCTCCTTTTCAAATAGGGCTTTGCTTCTCTGGGCAGCTGGATTCCAGGCCAGCAACCCTGAAAGTGTAGATGAGTTCCCCCTTGCAATGGCCTGGCCCCTCCTGTTGGATAGCTCCGAACGTCACACAAAGAGCACAGGCATCAGACTCACCCAGGTGTGCGTCCAGGCGCTGAGAATCCACTCCTTGCTCCTTTAGATGAGTCACATTATTCCTCTCAGCTTCACTTTTTATGTATGTAAAACAAAAAATGCATCTAGGTATCCTTGCTGTTTGAGATTTCATGCGGCATCCCCTGTATACATTTAGCACGCCTGATTTAATGTACCCAGTAATCGTATTAAAAAAAAAAAAAAAAGAAATAAGATTATTCCCAGCACACGTGACATTGTAAACATTACTAACGTAAGCATACACACATTAACTTTATAATCAGCATTTTAATGAGGCGCCTTTACATAGATCTTGCTAAATTACAAAATGTTCCCTTACTCTTTCTCCTACTTAATTTCCTTTCATTTTGTCTTATAAGTTTAAGAACGTGAGAGTAATAGCAAAGGTATAACAAAGATCTGATTAATATAACACAGAAAATAAGAAAGAAAAAGACCACTGTTTTTCAATGCTTGTCACACTTGTTTTTCAGTCAAAGGGCCAAGAGGTCAGCCTGTGTGTTGGCATGCAAATTTGTTATTCCCACCAATTAATGAAGGCTTTGAATGATTACAACTAAAACTTAAGTTCTAAGGTAAGACCCTTTTGCCTTTAAAATCTTATTTTTTGCATTTTTCTCATGTTTTACTTTACGTTGGTCTGGCTCATTGCCTAGTACCTGACCATGCCACATGCTCATGCTTGATTTGAGATTGTTGTCCCCAATCCCAGAAACGGCCTCTGGAACCAAGTCATCTGGCCCCTGCTATTCATCCGTCAACCCCCCATTTACACTTGACTCTTTTATTTGAATAAGCCTGGCCTCAACCCCCAAGTCCACTCAGTCTTTCCTGTTGTTAGTTTCACTAACTCCTGTGTTACAGTGCTCTAGTATCCTTAGGGACAGAAGAGCAATTACACACACACACTCACACACAGTCACACTCACACACACACACACTCACACACACACACACACACTTCATGACATCAGCACGGCGTCCGTTACCTTGTAACTTCTCAATCAATATCCATGGATGAATTGTTCCTACATCACAATGCTGATGTGATGAATACACATGCTAATTACTACTAGTTAGGGAACACATAAGAAGCTGAAACTCCACAAGGCAATTTCTATTCCTCATTCCATTTAATCCTTAAGACAACTCTATAATCAACATTATTATACTTGTAAGTGAGACATTGAGATTTTGAAAAGATTAAGTCATTTGCTTAAAGTCACATAGCCACCAAGTGGTAGAGTGGGGAAGCAAACCTAACTTGGCCTGTATCCAAAGTCTCGGCTCTTAACTACAGAGTATAATGAAGGGTTATTAGTCTTCCTGCCTCCATTTTTTAAAAAAGCCCTTATATCTCGGGCACATAGACGTACAGATTTCTGGACAGCAATTCTGTGGTCTTCTTTATATTGTTATTGAGGTCTATTACTACAAAAGTGTTATTCTACAGGTGATGCCATGCCCCAAATGCCTTACTTTAGCGTGGACATGCTCAACTACACCTCCCCCTAGCTTTAGTCAGAAAGCAGAATGTACTCCAGGTTCAGCACCACCCGGAAGAGTTTCTGTGGTCACTGAAATACATACTCCCACTACTATCTCCAACACAGAAGAGTCTCCCCTAACCCCTGAGGGCAAATCTGATTTAATAAGCTGGAGGTTTTGTTGTTTCACTATTCCAAACTCACCTTAAATGCTTTTAATGCAACCATGTATTACATTAAGTTGATCTGCAGCCCTAACAGTTAATTATATTAATTTTCAGTTTATGAAGCTCTAACTGTATGATGAATACATTATCTGCTTTAAACTTCATGACCACTCTCAATGCAGTGCTAACAGTGTACTCATCTCACAGAGAGAGAGAATGAGGGAACTGGCTCCAGGTTACAAAGTTAAAAATTAAATGAGGCAGAATCCTGTCACTGTGCTGTCTATTGCTAACTCGGAGCTCTAAATCCTGCTATGTTACCTCCAAAGTAATTACCTCCCAGGACATGACTGTTTCTACTGAAAGTAAAAAAACCATAGCAGTTCCCAATATAAGGATCAGTGGAATTTCTTAACAGTCATATTTTTAGTGGCAAGCTGTAGTCCAAAGCTTTGAGTAGGAGGGTAAAATCATAGACTTATGTATCTGTAAGAAACTTAGAAATAGGACTGTCTTTTTCGCCAACCTTCTGCAATTGGTGGTTTCTTTTAGTATATGTTATTTATCATTAATATGCTCACTTGAAATAATTATGCTAAAAGCAAATAAAGCTTAGGTTTAAACTTTGAACTGCTACAATCTAAACACAAGAACACACCTGATTCTGTGAGCTATTGGGAAACTCGACAAGTACTTATGAGCCCAACACTACACTGAGGGAGGCGGCCTCACCAGAAATGTCGGGGATGCCACAGAGATAACGCCGTTGATCTAATTCATTTCCTTTCCAACATAACATTTTCTGTTTTAATAGATTCCTAACAAATCCCCCACTGTGTGTGCATTATGCAATGTCCAGTACAATTATTCCCGTGTTGTGCATTTGGTGGGCATATCATTCAAAGGCCCACGGTGAGGAGGTCAGGGACAGCTCTCCTGTACTCTTGAAGGAATTCTCAGCTTGGTCTGCATAGTTTTGAGAACTCTGCCCCTATCAGCATATAGAATGGAGTGGCACTCTTCTTGACTTCATTATTATCTAGCTTATTTACAAATGTGCTCTTCTAGTATCTCAGTTTACAATTACATTGTGTGGACAGGACAAATATAGATTATTTCTAGGGTGCTAAAAGGACCCACCTTCCATAAAGATGTACTGACAGAGAATCATGTAAAAGTGACACAACAAATGCACATCTGAAACATCAAATTCTGTCCCTCTTTCAAAACAGAATGGTCAAATTTGCCTTACTGTTGAATTAAATGCTGTATCTGTGTGTTAACATGAGCACCCTGGTGAATGCATTCCTTGCCAGTGTTGCTGTTTGTGGTACACAATGAGTTACTTTCCTGGAGGAATTCCTCCAAGTGGGAGTCTCGCTTGTTTGTAAATATGCTTTCTTTACAAATATTAGGTAGTCATTGATCGTTTGTAGACTTTTGCTAAAATTAGCACTTAAGGAAAGATAACGCAGGAAAAGTTAGGATTTCTTTCATCCTAGATGGATGAGCAGATACATAGATATACTGATCTCTTTATCAGATGTCCTTCTAGAAAATTCTCTTCACCTGATCAATAACTTACTAGAGAAATAGAAAGATACTATACAGGACTTTTAGCTGGTCAATTTCTACTTTTAAAATCTTAGATACTTTCCTAATTCTCCCCTTTCAATCCTCAAGGTTACATCTGTAATTAAACTACATTACTGAGGTCATTTAAAATAATATATAGACACCTTAGTATTTTCCATTCTCTGTTGATGGCTTTGCTGTCCTTTCCCCTGATTTGCTATGACAGAGCTCAAGTAGACACACTCAGCACATGCCTGGCCTTGCCCCAGCTCTGTAAGTGCTGAACGCTTCTGAAGCATTCTTCCTGCTTCTACTTAGCACAAGTGGCAATGCTAGTTGCAAGATCACCTTACAAATAAATGGAAACCATGAGTGTTAATACTAAGACAACAAAAGTAGATCAATCAACACACGTCAATTGAATTAGGATGGAGTTTGTACTTCTAAGTCTTCAATAGCAGGTCAATTGCTTCTTTGTCAGGTCTGAACTTTTTCTCAGGAGGTCTAGATTTGTTATCACAATGGTTTTGGTTTCTTCCCTCTCTTTCGGGAACTAGAAGAGTTGGAGAAAGTAACTGGACCAACAAGGACAGAGAGAAGGAGGAATATGAGAATACCCAACCAGGAAGCTGCTTGTCCTCTCTCTCTCTGGGCACGGGTATGGGTGTGTTAAAATAGCTAAATCTCTGCCTGATGGTGGACAGCCACAGGTGTGGAAATACCAATACTACCAACAAGGAATTCCTGTTTGTCTACCTCATATGAGAGCAGCAATATTTTAATCAGGGTCAGGACAATTTGAAGTTCTATCTTTTTTTTTTTTTTTTTTCCCAAATCCTTCCTAGGATCCAGAAAATTTCTTATTAACTTCCGGAGGAAGAGTAACTAGCTATAAACAATTTAAACATTTATTCCCTAATGTTTAATATTTATATTGCCCAACAATTCCACTCCTGGACTTATCTCAGACTCTTCAGAGTTATTCACAATAGCAAAAAACTTAGTAAAGTGCCCTTCAACTGTTGAGAAAATAAATAAAACTTGTTGTATTCACATTATAAAATATTACCTCATAGTCATAACGAACAGATTGCAATAACAACCATCAATATGGACGAATCTTACTAATACATTATTGAGTGAAAAAAAGAAGTCTGAAAGTGGCAGACTATCCTTCAGTAAACGAAAGTAAAAAGTATAGACTTGGGCTCAGAGCCTGTAGTGCAATGGTTACAGCACCAGCCACATACTCTGAGGGTGGCGGGTTCGCTCCTGACCCAGGCTAGGCAGACAATAATGACAACTGCAACAAAAAATAGCCAGGGGCGTGGCAGGTGCCTATACTCCAGCTATGCCCCTGGAGGCTGAGGCAAGAGAATCGCTTAAGCCCTAGAGTTTGAGGTTGCTGTGAGCTGTGATGCCACATCACTCTACCAAGGACAACAAACTGAGACTGTCTCCAAAAAAGGAAAAAGAAGTGTAGACTTAGATGGTATTATTAATAATAAAGATGCAATAAAACTATATCACGTGAAAAAGTGGGGAGTGATGAATTTGAGATTCAGGACAATGGTCACCTCAGGAAGGGAAAACCAGAGATGAAATGGGAAGTATGATTAGATGTACGTGTTAGTGACTGGCTGTGCAAAATATTACATACAAATTTGCTTGGCTGTGCAAGAATATTATTTGCAAATTTGCTTAATAAAACGGGCATTTATTATGCTCATGATTTCCGTGGGTCAGAACACTGGGTGTGGCTTTGCAGGGAGGCTCACCTCTGTTCCAGGGCTTCCAGCTGAAATCCAGAATCAACCACCACATCTGTAAGTGAACGAGCTGCCAGATGATCCCTTCCCCTGGAAGTGCTCCACTGGGAGCTGGAGACTTCATAGACGGTCTTAAGGAGGTTGTGAGTGTATTTTTTATGTGAGAAAATATGTGAATTTTGTGGTAAGAGGGTAAGTTGTGGCAGATTATATTTTCCAGAAACGGCCAAAGCAGTATTTCTGCCCTCCAGACTCTTCAGAACTTTGCCATTAACATACAGATGTAGAGACCATTTGCTGTCCCCTCACCCCGAATCTGGTTGGGGGTATAGAATGTTGGCGCAATGTGAGTCATGAACGCTTTACAGCTTCCAAATGAAAATCTATTGGGCTACTCTGCCAGACCTCCTACTTTCCACCCACTCCTAGTCCTAACGTCCCTGCTAGTTTCTCTTTTGTTAGGGTAGAATACCACTTCCATAACTGATTTCTGTTTTATTAATATATGACTGTATGACAATTTTCCATAAAACTTAGTCATGTAAAATAGTCAATTATTATGATCATGGACATTTACTGCCAGGTGGAGGGGTGATAATTTTTCTCTTCTTTCAGGGTGCCTGAGGGCTCAGCTACAAGGCTCAAAGGCTCGAGTAACAGAATCGCATACACTCTCATTCACTCCTATGGCTGAAAACTGGTGCTGGCTGTCAACTGAGGACCTGCATTTCTCTTCCAGTGTGGTGTCTGTGTGGTCCTTGACGGGGCTACTTTCTCATAACCTGGTGGCTGTGCTCTGAGCATCATGAAAGAGAAAGAGAGATTGAAAAACAAGTGGAAGCTGTGTTACCTTTCATAAGCTAGTTCCAGAATCTGAACAGTATCACTTTTGCTTTATTCTATTCTTCCTCATCATCACAGAGCCCTGCCAAGTTGAAGGCAAAAGGAAAAAGACTCACTACTTGATAAAAGTACGATTGTGGTCTCTGTTGGAAAGTACAATCTGCTATAATGTCTTCCAAGGACCTCATTTTTGATATGGGTAGAGGAGTTCACAGGTGGTTATTAAATTATAAAAAAAAGTCAATTTAATTAAGAAAATAAGGCTATGCATGGACCCCTGATAAATGGTGAGAGCATGTCAGATGTAAGCAGCATAATAATTCCTGGTTCTGTAATTTACTACGTCCATAGCTTTGAAGAATCACTCATCTCTGCAACATTAACAACAGCTAGTAATGAGAGCTAATGTTCATTGAATGCTTGCTACACATGCTGGGGACTCTTAGGAATGTTCTGCATATAATAGCTTATTTAAATACTTCCAAATAGCCTCATATAGTAGATACTATTATTATCTCCATGTTTTAGATGAGGAGATGGAGACAGGGACAGGTGAAGACGTAAAGTCACCCTGTGGAGGAGGCAGAAGGAGAAGCGAGAGGTGGGTTTCAGAAGCCTATGCTTTTAATCACTGCACAGTTTCTTCATCTGTTAAGTAACATTAATAAAAATAATAGTTTTGATATAGGACAGTAAAGACCCATTTGATTTATTACAAGTTTTGAATTTATATATAGGCCTCACATAATACCTTTCAGTCACTAATAAATCACACTAATATTTTGTTCCTAATTTTTGGAGTCTCTAAGTTTCTCAATAACATCATCTTTATGAAAACCCAAAGAGACCAGGGATGGAGAAAGGGCAGAACTAAGGCTCATAGGCAAACGGAGAAGTGGGCTTGGGGAAGTAACAGTGAGAGTAGAGGGAAGAAGGTAAGGAAAGGGGGATGGATGGCGGAGGGTAGCCCAGTGCTCAGAGGGGCAGGCTGACCGGGCCACAGGAGACCAGAGGAAAGAGAACAGGGTGGCTAGAGCAGTTGTGTGCAGAGGAGGTCTGGGCTGGCTTCCTGCCTGCTTTGGAGAAGAGCAGTTTCTGCTGAGGGTGGGGAGCAGGGCCAGGCAGTCAGAGCCCACAAGGGCTGCCACATTTCATGATGAGGTGGTGGCCCCAGACGGAGCCGACCTCACGTCCAGTGAGTCTGCTCTTACATTACGTGACCCAGAGGGGCCTGCCCTGCTCTGTTCCCTTGTGGCCTTCTCAACATGTGTCCTACATTGCTTACTTGTCCGAAACTCAAATTAAGGACAGTAACATGTCTATCTTATTCATTGTCATACCCCGGAGCTTTACCTACCGCAAGCTACTAACTGGAGCTTGATGAGTACAGATGAACAATCCAAGCTGCCTGTAAATCTACAGACCAGTTAGCTGAGGGCTGGGGTGGGGGTGAGCATGGGGTAATGGGGCACAGGAAAGGAGAATAGAGAATCCAGTGACACAGGACAGGGTGGTGGCCACTCATGCTGATCCAGGGAAGGTGGGAAGATGAAGTTAAGCTTTAGCAGTGGTGTCTCCAGTGGCTGGAAGGGTGTGTGAGTGTGTGTGCGCATCTGTCTGGGTGTGTGTATGTCAGTGCATTTGTAAAATGTGAAATGATCTTTCGGGGGTGGGTGGGAAGCATAAACAGGGTGATATAGTGCTCACTAGGCAGAGCACTATATTATTTGGTCAAGATTTGCTCAAAAATAGATTACAGGGTATCCATGAAGTTCATGTGCGATTTACAATGTAAAACCATTTTAAATGGTTCACGAACTTTATGGACGCCCCATATATATGATAACAGTACTTGAAAAACTTGCAGCTGAGAAGACTTGAAAAAGCCAAGAACACGCCGTTCCATCTGCAGCAGCCAAAGGCCCTGCACCTTCTCTTTGGGTGCAGGTAGGAAGTTGGTCTGATACATGTATACTTGGGAGTTCACAATTTAAGGTGCTACCAAAAAAATTTAGGAGGAAACTCGAGAAACCAAAAGTGTATTTTAATTTTTTGATTGTCTGAAGATTCCATAGGCTGTCTGCCTAGAAATTCAAAACCATTAATGTATAAAAATTAACCCAATTTTATGGGTCACTTACAGGTATACAGTACACAGTATAGAATAGAGCTCGTTATGAGAAATATAAAGAAGGTAGAGTTCTAGGTACCAATCCAGAAAAGAGGCATTGCTCATTGTCTTCAGATGTTGAGTACGCATTAGCTAATGAGCTATGTAAGTTACTAAATTATTATGGATCTGATTTTGTCATAGTTGGACCAGAAGTCAGATATATATCATGAATAACCACTTCTAGCTGTTTTATTTACTTGTAAATAAAATCAAAGGCTGTAGAAAAGGATCAGTCAGTATTCAAACAACAGTAAAGAAAGAAGGAACACTTATCTCTCTTTAAACCATTAATATGACATCAGAAAAATTTGATGAAAGAAACATGCAAATTGAACCTTTTCCCAGAGGAGCCTGACTGGCTGTGGCTATCTGGGAATGCACAGCCCTGATTATCGTTCCCTGTAACATGGAAATTCTCCTGACACCATCTGTCTGTCCTCACCTACCAAACACATCTGCTTCATTCTGAGAAAATGTCTCTCGGCAACTTTCTTCTCATAAAACAAAGTTATGAAAATACACTAGCATTATTCATGAAGATTTCACCAGTCTGAAACAACATGTGCAAAATAAAAATAAAATCTGGAAAACCACATCTCAGGAAAAGCTCAAATTCAAGCCATGGCGGGGAGGTGGAGGAGGGTAGAGGTTTAGAAATGAAAGAAAAAAGGAGTCAGCCAGCCCCATAATAATTCTAAAAGTTCCTTCAATTAAGCCAGCTAGGCAGTCTGGCTTGCCTCTCAAGCCTGAGGTTGAGAGGATATAACCCTTTTTTGCATTACTTGAAATAGTTCCTCTTCAAACACACACACACAAACACACTTGTTACATAGCCCTTATGGTTATCCTTGAAGCATAATAGGAAGGCTGTCCAGGTGCTCAGAAGAATACATTTGAGTGAACTGGATGACTTTAAAGGAAATAAGAAAATGACCTCCAGAGTGGTAATCTTCATAGAGATATTTATATTTTAATATTGCTGGAAATTTTGCTGCTTATCAAAGCTGGAAAATAAAAGTGCTGGCCATGTCTGAACCTCCTATCTCTGGGGAAAAGTACTTTTCCACAAATATGTAAATTTTTTATAGATTCTGACTTAAGGTGGGCCTCTTTTCTGGTGATTTTCATCAATTTTCTTACTCCTGACAATATAATTGATGCTTTGCAAAGAGTGAGAACAACCCTGACCTGTCCTTAGGCAGCTTATACTCTAGTCCAGTGACATTCAAGCCCTTTTCACACTATGAAAAAATATACTTTATGTCATAATGGAGCAGATATGTAACATACATCAAAAGCCCAAAAGAATATCTCTCTCTCTCTCTCTCTCTCTCTCTCTCTATATATATATATATATATAGATAGATAGATAGATAGATAGATAGATAGATAGATAGATATGCCCCCCCCCCCCATTGAGGAACAAGAAGTAACAATGAAAGTTCATTGAAAATACTAAAATTAAAAGTAAATCCCAGGCAGTGCCTGTGGCTCAAAGGAGTAGGGTGCCAGCCCCATATGCCGGAGGTGATAGGTTCAAACCCAGCCCCAGCCAAAAACTGCAAGAAAAAAAAAAGTAAATCCCTCCCACTAATATCCTCTTCTTCCTAGTTATTGTATATCTGTCATGTAAGTAACTGTATCTAAAAAAGGGAACAGAATGTATCTGCTTATCTGTACATGCAAACATAGCAAACAATTTTCAGAGCATACTTAGGTAACTGCTTAGGTTGAAAATTAAGATTCAATAACTTAATTTTCAATAACTTAATAACTTAATAATTTTCAATAACGTAATAACTCCAGACCTACCTGAGATTTTGTAAGGATCTTTCTAATTTACTGAGCAACATAAGTTTCAAAATATGAATGATTTTAAAGTAACAACCTTTAAAAATTAGAGGAGGAAAAAAATGTTCTTACTATTTGTTGACCATGTACCATGTGGTAGGCATACATTGAGACCTTTACTTACATTACTTGGTTTAGACTTTATATCAGAACTGGGAGCTGAATATATTAATTGTACATCTCATAGGTAGGAAAACAGGCTTGGTGAAGTGACTTGCTCAAGGTACAAAGCATTCTAATCTGTAGAGGCAGAATCCCCAGTGAGGCACATCTGAGCAGGGTTTGCCCCTCACAAACTGAGGACATGGGAGTAGCAGATGGTCAAGTAGAAGTCACATGCAGGCCTCAAGTCACAGCTGTAAAGTGGGTGCAAACATATCTGCCAGTTAGAAATGTCTGCTGTCTGGCACTGGGTAAAAGGCACACAGAGGGAGCCTCAGAGAGAAAGATGATGAGACTAATACTCGTTACCATTGGCACCTCATATCTTAGAATGTGTCAACCACAACAAAAGTCAACCAAAACTCATGCCTCTTGAGTTCTCATGAGTTCACGTTCTATTTTGTCATTGAGGTTTTTATATTTGTATCATATGTGAAAGAATAAGATTTTAATTTTCTTCAATCCCTCTCCCTTTCTCTCTCATCCCTTTCCAGGTTCTTTACCTTGGTCATTTTGAGTGTGTCTCTCCTGATGTTTTTTCTAGAGTGGGATTTTTTTTTTTTTTTTTTTTCATGATGCACTGACTGCCTTATATAATTGTTTTTAAGGAAACTTGCAAAAGCACTAAATTTAAAAATCGTGGTGTACGAAGAAGACAAATGTTCTTTTTCTGAGGTCAGTTTGCCAACTTGTCATTAATAGAAGAAATTTGTTTTCCTATTTTATTTTATTATTTTAATTTAGTTCTCACATTTCCTGGTTTCATAAGGATTAAATTAGATTAACCATGGATAGGACCAGCAAGTTGTTAGTCTGAAATGGGGGCCACAGATCCAGTTCCACGTCTAAGCTGAAATGCAAATGGGGTGCATGTCTTTCAATAATTTCCTCTCATTCATAATCATTAGTAGAAAAGAATGTGGTGTTCGCCATCCAGTTCAAAACTGTTTATCAGTTCACCCTTTCAATTTTTATTGTTTCTCTCTCTCTCTCTTTTTTCATCCTCCTTTCCCTCCTCCCTACTTCTGGGCTTACAGAGATCATATCTGTAGACAAGAGAAAGATTCTGTAGGTTTCCGGGGAAAGTAATTCAATTACGTAAAAGAGAAAGATGAACTTTATATTTGGTCTTCTGGACTTGAAACAATGTCATTAACCAGACTCTCCTAAGAGTAATTTCAGATTTTTTGTAACATCAGCTCTTCTATTTTTTTGTTCCTCACATAAGATCTAAACCTTTTTTCTACTTACCTTTTATCCAGCAAGTGACGATTGGGAACTGTTGAAATCTTTCCATTATCTTAGTAATATGCCAATTAAAGAAGGTGTTTTACCCAGATTACAAAGATTTGTCTGAGGTGGCCACCACTTTGTTAAGGCTGTTTTGTGGACATCTTCATAATTAATGGAAAAATCATTAGGAATTCAGTCTTTATTAACCCCTATAGCTGCAGGGGCCCATTTCATCTTAATTGCATTCATTTGGCACTGGCAGTATTATACAGCATAATCACTAATAAATGATCTTTTAATTTGTACCAATCAACGGAGCTTGCTTTCATGCCAATATTCCTGTTTCTTTGATGTTGACCTGTCTTGATTTTTGATCATTTGGGCTTAAGATGATTTACTGGAAAATCAATATCAATACCAGAACTGCTTGTATTCATACATCTGTGGTTAGGTTCTATTTGAGTGTATTTTGATTGAAATAAGTAGTGCTTGATTACCCATTCAGATGAGGGGGAAAAGGCATAATCAAGTTGGGAAATCTGGTAGTGTATTCTTACTCAAAGGAAAATAATTAGAAACTGTAAGGAAACTGAAGATTCCAGAGAGCAGTGGAGGTAACACTTCAGATGCCACTAATTAAGCAACTTTGTTCGCCATCTCCTAAAGGCCTTCACCAATAGCATAATATGCTATTACCCATTAGCAAGGCCAATGGGGGCTTTGGTTACACTTGTTAATGGGAAACCCCGAGACAGTTTCTCTCATTATCCCGCTGTCAGCACTGTCTCTGCAGTGTAAAGTGGTCGTCATTGTTCTGTGGGTCAGCTAACCAGAAACCAAGCTACTGTAAAGAAACATTCTGCAGCTAATTGAAAATGACTGAAAAATCCCCTTATCATCCAGTCACTTCTCTTTATTTGTGGAACAATGGGACATGTATGGACTTGGGGGGGGGAGGGGAGGAAAGTTCAGGCTATGACATTGAATTTTTCCTGACTAATACAACTACAAAGAACTCTTTGAAGATAATTCCAGGGAGAAAAAAAAAAAATCCACTCACTTTTTAAAAAGCTAATGACGGGAAGACGTAAGTTAGTGTTGAATATTGTGCTTGCTGTTCTGAGGAGCACTTTATGTTTCTGTGGTCTCCTTCACTAGAGGAACTCAAAGCTTTTTCCATGAAACTGCTGAAATCCTCATTATCCTAATGAGCAAATGGCACAAAACTGGAAAAGCCACAAGGAACAAGAAGTTAATCACATGTTCTACGCTGGCTGTTTTCCTGAACTCTTTCAAGTACAGTTTAGTGTGAGGTATATTGCACTTTAAGCAACTCAATATCTGGAAAAACAAATTTATAGAAAAAAAAAAATCAGGTCTTTTATATGGAAAGGAAAGGGGAAAGGAGGAGGACTGTAAGAGATCCTGTGTTTAGAAGATCCTGTGCTTGCCTAGAGGATTTGACACATCGTTCCTTCCTTTAACTGTAAGATTTCAAAGCGCATTTAAAATATGATTCAAATTAAAATTCAAAATCATGAACAAAATGTGATGATCACATATCTTAAATAAGGAATCCTTAATTTAGGTGTCTGTGGAGGTTTTCTATTTTGTCACCTAGGGGAAGAGGCAGCTCTGCTCCACGTTGCCGTGAGCTGGGTGAACTGAGCTGGTATTTTTCATTCATTATTTCCTTCCATCAGCATTTATTGGCATCTGCTTTGTCTTAGGCAGAGTGCCAGGCTCTAGTCACACAGATGAATTAGATGTGATACTTTCCCATAAGAAATCCACAATCTTGTGGAGACAATAACACAAACTTATAATAATTATACTATAGTGTAGCAAGTGAAGCAAACTATATATAGCAAACTATCCATAGAAAACTATATATAGCAAAAAGGTTGACAGAGAAAGGCTAACTAAGGCAACTTGGAGTTAGAAGGAGTTTCTGTGAAGAAGTAACACATTAGCTGAGCTTGAAGGAATGAGCAAAAGTTATCTGAGCAATTGGTGGGAGCAGGGAGTGGTGACGTTTAAGCACATTTAAGGGACGTTGTGAGCAAAGAAGGGAAGCAATAAATAACATACTGTCTTCAGAGTATTACAACAAGCTCGTATGGATAGATGTGCTTCAGTGAGGCTTGAGAGTGTAGCCTAGCCCCTTAAGATTTTAGTACCGCAGCACTTTTCTTTTTTTTTTTTTAAGACAGAGCCTCTAGCTGTCACCCTGGGTAGAGTGCAATGGCGTCACAGCTCACAGCAACCTCCAACTCTTGTGCTTAAGCTATTCTCTTGCCTCAATCTCCCAAGTAGCTGGGACTACAGGATGCCGCCACAATGCCCAGCTATTTTTTGGTTGTAGTTGTCATTGTTGTTTGGCAGGCCAGGGCTGGATTTGAACCCGCCAGTTCTGGTGTATGTGGTTGGCACCTTACCTGCTTGAGCTACAGGCACCGAGCCCCTAGGCATCTTTTAATGACTGAAATATTGTACAATGAAATAGGGCCTTGGTTGTTTGCGTGTGTTAACCAGCTGTTTTCTGACCTCTCTGGCTTTTCTCACAGCAGCTAGTAACTGCTGAAGCACTGTTTCTTTGTCGAACAGGAGGAGATACGCCAGGGTCACAAGGAGAATGTGAGTTTGTTTTGTAGAAATAATGAATGTTCCTACAAAAGTTGCTGCCAATAGCTGCTTACCCTCAAAAGTCTGGTCTCTCAAGGTGTATCTGAGACTGAAGGAACATGGTATTTCCCCTCCATTGCTCCCTTCTAATCCCCAGCCACACAAAGCTCCCTGCGTCATATTTTGGGGGGTGGGGCAGAAAGGCATATCTGAGGGAGAGTCTACTCTGCCATCTTCTCGCTTGGGCCAAATTGAACAAACCTTTCTCCACCTCCAAGTGTTGGTGCCACAGTGTTCGGCTTTCACTGTGCATCAGGTGCGTGAGCTGGAATTTGAGGTTCTACAGCGCAAGTAGAGAAAAAAAGGCTTATTGCTGCCTCCTAGGACTGTATCTTATGGGACATGAGAAGCAGAGAAGTCAGAGAGTCATATTTACATTTAGACAGGTCACTGTGGTCAGTAATCCAGACCAGCGATGGAAGGGGCTTCAACTGAGGAGTAAATACAGGAGTGAGCCGTTTACAGTGAGTTTATAACTGTTAAAGAAGAGCATAAGATCCCTTGGGCAGGGTGTCCAAAATAGAGTGGTGAACGAATGATAGAACTGGGATTGTGAGTAAGTGAAGAAAGGGAACTCAGCAAAGAGCAGAGAAGGATGACGGGAGATGTAAGAAAGCCACAGTGTGAGGTGAGAAAAACCTCTGAAGAAATAAGGACTTAAGACGGAAGACGTGATCAAGTCTAAGACGAAGGGCAAAGCTGCTCTTAAGCAAAGCCATGAGAACATTGCCTTTGGATTTCATGGATTTTTGGTGAATTAATGAATAGAGTTTCACTGGAGTTGAGAGGGTAGAAGACTAAAGCTTCTAGGGTAGCGAAGAAATAGAAATGGTGGTGTGGACTAGTGTTTCAAGGCCCCTGGATGAAAAAGTGAATATTGAGTTCAGCCAGTTGCTAGTTGGAATAGTGAATTAAGGAAATGAGATGTAGGATGAGAGACATGAGCATGTTTTCAGGCAGAGGAAAAAGCACTGGCCGTGTAATACAGAAGGAGTTGGAGAGGAAGCCAGGAGAAGAGATAACTAGGTTTGGAAAACGCAAAGAGGAAAGCGACCAGTGTGACCTCAAGCAGAGGAGGTGAGGTAATGTCGGGCTGTCTCGGGGGCAAGATCATAAATTTATTTTCTGCGGTTTTATTCTCTAGCAATCCTCAGTTGTCCCCCTACAGGAGTAGAGGAGATAGATTAACGTTGTCTAGGTGAGTGTGATAGGAAAAAGGGGGGTAGAAGAGAAACAAGGTGTTGAGGAAGGAGCAATAGAGAAGGTCAGTGAGGTCAGAAGACACTGGTGAGAGAACAAGTAGAAGGAGCTGGGACTGCAGAAATTATCATCAGGAGGCCAGAGACACCTGGGACCTTTTATGACTGTCAGGTTCTGAGAATACAAGGTTTGGTTTGAAAACTTCAAAGTCATTTAGATTAACTAGGCAAGTGCAAAGTTCTTGGCTTCATTCGGTTGTACTCAGAGCCCCGGTGATTTAAATCTACAGAAGATTGCAGACTAAAGGGCTCTCCCATGTTGTGACCACCAGAAAGTGAAAGGGCCAGCTACTTCGTCAGGAGTGCCCAATCTTGTGGCTTCCCTCCATCACATTGGAAGAAGAGTTGTCTTGAGCCGCACATTAAATATACAAACACTAACAGACACTAATGAGGGTGGCACCTGTGGCTCAAAGGAGTAGGGCACTGGCCCCATATACCAGAGGTGGTGGGTTCAAACCCAGCCCCAGCCAAAAACTGCAAAAAAAAAAACAAAAAACTATGTAGACTGGTGTGATGAAAATGTGTCAAACGGTTTAGGAAACTAGTGTATGATGCCCCATGATCATTTCAATGTGCACAGCTATGATTTAATTAAAAAAAAAAAAAAGCTAATGAGGGGGGAAAAAAAATCTGTCTAATTGTTGTAATAGCTTCCACCACAGATATTAAAAAAAAAAAGTCCTAACATAATCTGCATGTGGCCCATGGATGACAGGCTGGACATTTCTAAGCTGTTTTCTAGGCTCATGAGATGTCAATAGACAGTTGCCATTCTACCTTCTAAAGAAAATGCCATAGATAACTAAATTTTTATAATGCTGGGGTAAACCTAATAAGCATTCCTGAATTTTGTACTGAAAGGCTTCCCAGAGGCTCAGTAAGCTTGTGAGCGCCATGAACCTCCAAGGGTAGGGAATGGTCTGTACACTCCAGTCCTCATTTGTTGAAGGCGCGTTTGGTCTACAAAGCTCTTTGAACTTGCTACAGATCCAACCGGAAACTAAGTTTTCATTGAAGAATGACATCTTTTGATTTTAAATGCTGGCTACTATGAATTTAATATTTAAGTCTCCCCAAGTTTATGTAGGCAAATTCTTACCCCTAAGCTGACGGCATTAGGAAGTAAGGCCTTTAGGAAAGTAATTGGGTTATAGGAAAGAGCCCTTGTGAATGGGATTAGTTCCCTTATACAAGAGGTCCAGAAAGCTGCCTTCCCTTTCCACCATGTGAAGACACACCAGGGACTCATCCAGGAATCAGGAAATGGGCCTTCATCATTCAGGCACTGAATTTGCAGGCTCCTTGCTGTTGGACTTCCTAGCCTCCAGAACTGTAAGAAATAAATGTCTGTCCTTTATAAGCGTACTAACCTATGGTATATTGTTACAGCAAACTGAAGTGCCTAAAACACTGGCTACTTTAATTTTAGCTTTAAAGAATTTAAGTTAGTGAAGATATGCAAGTTAGTTAAGATAGCTTTATTATTGACTTTTTAAGTTATGCCAACATGTTGATTTTTAAAACAAAAATGCTGATAATGAACATTGTATCCGCTCTAGAGGTGCATCACCATGTTGGATGCTGAGAGGTTCCAGGCAAAGGTATTTGAGTTGTGTTTTAGTCCCAAGTGTTGAACTATGAGGGTTAGAAAAAGGAAAGAGCAAGGCATAGTTGGCACACTCACAGTGGTTATCACCTTTTCGTCTTAGAATTGCGCTTTTGTTTCAGCTCACCTCAGTAGTTTAGTTGTTATATTCCTTTTTGTGAAATAGTCTCTCTTTTTTTGTACAATTATTATTGTTGGCACTAATAGTACTGATGTCTGTTCTGAATTCGTTCTCTTTTAATTGCCGTTTATGTCCCCCTAGTTCCGTCTTCCTGGGCGCCGGGAGTAGCAGATCATGTTGATATTATCCATGCCATTTAAAATACTAAGAACTTGAGCTAAATCTAAAGTAAGGTTTTTTTCTCTAGACTTCTCACTTGCAGGTGTTCCAGTCTGTCCTCAGACTTCATTTCTTCAACCTTGCCACATTTTCAAGTGCAGCAATATCCCATCTGCGACGGTCTCCAAAGAGCTCCATCTACTCAAGGTCTCTTATTCTCATAGACATGCTCTAATTATCTCCATATATTTGTCTTTGAAATCACTTTCCAGAGGTCTACAGAAAAGTCATCTTGCATTTCAATACTGCATATCACTCTAAAATGTATTTTTTAAAGTTCTGATTTTCTTAGTACCAAAATCAAGACCCCTTGCTATTTTTAAGTTATGAGTTTAAATGCTCCTTTTAAAAGCTTGATTTAAAATTATGCTGTTAATTGATATTCATTAAATCGTTCAATTTAATAAGGTCTCATCTGAGATTACATTAATATATGGCATTATATCACTGATGAAGTTTTCGAATATTGTTTTTTTCTGTCACTAAAACATATGTTGCCTTTGCTATCATTGAAAGGGTTTTAAGTATACAAAGGACCGTACTTAATTAGACATTTCAACAAAAGATGTTTCATATCCATTTAATATTTCCCTATGATCTCTAATAATTCTGATATTCAGAGTGAAATGTGAATTAAGAATCAAGGAAACCACCGGCCATCCAACTTCCCAAATCTATAAAAATTAAATGATTACAAAACTAGAAACTTCAGGAATTTGCATTATTAGAATGCTTGTAAAAATGTGGAATTATTTTAAATAAACAGTAACAAAACACAAAGGGTTAGAGGATGTGCTTAAAAAATGGAGCATGATTTTCAATTAGGAATTAAGGTGAGGTTTTTTTCATACTTTGGGAACCTAATCTTTTTAATATGGTTCAAAGATTCCGCTTTTAAAGTGAAATAGAAATGTGTGGATTTTTTAAAATTTATTTTATTTAGAATAGTTTTGTTTTGCTACGTTTTTCAACATCTTCCAGCCCACAAAATACAATTAAAGCTGTTCATGTTGACTGTAAGCCTATGGAGAATGAGGTAAAGTGTGATTCACCCAAGTTTCTCCACGCAAAGCAGACCACAGGTGCCACACACGGCCACCCCCACCTCATCCTCCTGGAGAAACTTGCTGACTTAATTGCCTATTTGCCCCCTGCCTGACCAGTGGAAAAATAACCTTTCTAGGACATTCTTTTGCAGCAATGTATGATTTGATCTTTCTTTGGTGACCTGGGCCATGCCATCCCAATATGAGAAGAAGCAATAAATTGAAGTCAGATACTTATTGGAATGAAACTCTCATTTTAAGAAGAAATTCAGATCTATTTAGCTTGACCTTGGAACTTGAATTAAATCTTTAGACACTCAACTTTCTCCAGGGAAGTGTGAGGTTTATATGAATTTGAGTGTATTAAAGTTAGTCTGGCTCTGATCTATGTACCAAGTTGGTTAATTTTTCATTTAAAGGACAAAGGGTTTCACTGGAACTAATTTAACTGACTTAATTTGTAGTATTCACATACCAGTTTATATTCTAAACCAGGAGAGGTTTTTAAAGACCATTAACATGTCATTAAAAAAACATAATATGTTCACTGATTGATGTTTTGAAGGCAGCCACGGGTGCCTATGGCTGGGGACTTCTGACATGGTTCATTTTTGCCTCTGCTGCTAACCGATTGACCTGATATGCAGGGCTTTCCCTCTCTCTGATTCACTCTCTGACTAATAAACTGAGGTTATAATAATTCCCTCTTCTATCTTTCTCAAAGGGGTATACTGAGAATTAACAAGTTAATGGTCAGAAAATACATCAAAACGATCAGTTACAAGGCAATATGTTAGGACTTTTATGTTATTGAAACATATTTGAAATGCTTTTTTTATTATTAGGAAAGATCACTGCTCTGAGATTTATTGAACGAGTCAATGTGAGGATAAATTGGCTTGTTTTATAATTAATCTGATAATGTTTGTGATATGTGGAAATCCTGAGTTAACAAATACAAATTGATTACATTTGAACATGACATTTACAATATTTCTTCCTAAAGAATTTTTTCCACATCCTTACGCTGTTCAAAACTTTGCTATTTCCAGAGACTTCTCCCGATGAACCTACTTCACCCAATCTCTCTTATACTTTGTCCCTTATATTGCAATGTTTAATTCATTTTATTCTGTGTATGCTTTGTAAGAGTGCTAAAGTTATTTCCTGCAACTATCCTTTTCTCCTATCAGCTATATACTCTCTGTGATCAGAGACAGTGCGCCTATTTACTCTATCTTCCCCGGGTGCACTTACGACCAGATCATGGAACACTCGAAAAATGATGTTTGCTAATTACACACCAGTAGGACTGTATGTTGAGTTTAATCAATGCTTCCTTTCTGGTCTTATTTTTTTACCTCTATTTATTAAAGAAACTGTGGATTGCAGTTGTCTTATGGACACTTACAAATTTACAAGTGAAGGGTTTTTTTTACATTTAAATGAAATTGCACACATTTTGATGCAATCTTGTTAGCAGTTATATTGTCAATAAAATACAAGAACGTAAAGCACAAAAGTTATAATTACATTGCCAGTTAAAAAGTATAGTAATATTTGGTAACATAAATTTTGTTGCCTTGAAAACACAGAAATCTAAGATATTATAAAGAAAAAAGCTTATAAGAAGGGGAAATGGGGCATAGAAAAGAGAATGAGAGTAGTCCTGTAATACTTTTAATCTTCTAAGGATGAATTCAGTACCAGCTATTCAGTTATGAAATAAATAATTAGTATTTTAATTAACTATAAAACAACCTCTCAAGAATTCTTTTCAAAAGAAAGAAAAAGGAGAAAAGAAGTTCTAATTAATGCACAAGTGTGTGCGAAGGAGAAATCTTGTAAAACCTAGTATGTTTTTTCTTCTTCTTTTTTTTTTTTGCCTTTGTTTATTTTCCTTTGCAAGATTATTGCTTTATTATGAAGATCTTCATAGAACAGAAAAATATTTCTATAGCTAAACCATAAAGAGAAACACCTTATACAATTTTATCACCAGTGAAACCCTTTGGGTTTCTTAGAATTAGTTATTTGATATAAAACAAGATGAAAGAAACTCTAAGACAAGAGCCTTGCTTCCACCTCGCTCTGTCCCATTGGCCCTGCAAGTCTAGCTTCTGATTTCTAATGCGTTATTTTCTCAATGTTTCAAACACAAATAATTGATTTATTAATTTTATTATTTTTTCATTTTCAGAGGATAAATTTGCTTTTTGATATATTCCATGATTCCAACTTTTTCTGCTTTTCCTTTTATCTCACCTAATTTCTTCCTTCTCTTTTGATTGTTTTCTCTAATTTCTAAATACGAATGCTTCAGATTTTCCTCTCAGAACAGCTTTAGCCGTGTCCTCCAGGTTCTGGTCTACAGTATATTCACACAGTTTTGTTCTGTCTATAGTTTCCAATGTAGTTTTCAGGCCTTTATTTTTGAATTATTTTTCTTGTGTTTCTTAAGAGCCTTTACATTTTAGGAGGCCAATATCTTAGGCAATTGGGGTTTCTGAGACTTTACATTTTAAAATTTCCAAGTTCCTGGGAATTTTGCTGACAATTTCAGTATTAATCTCTAGTTTTACCAACCTGTAATTATAGAATATAGTTGGTATTTTAGTGCACAAATTTATAATTGCGGTCTTCCTCTGTGACCTAATATTTAGGGTAATATTTATAATATTAACAGTGAGAACTTGAAAACTAAACTAAGTGATTTCAAAGTACACAATTACCCATGTGACTAAGGATTTTATTTAGATCTCAATAGTTATACTTATTTTTGAGCTGCTTCGTTTGTTAGGGGCTGAGGCATGTTCTTGTAGTTCCTTGTAATTCTGATAATCCTTGCTCTATGCATTTTGATGCCATGTCATTTGGCATATTTTTATTACGGTTGTGTTTTTATTATAGCGTATATCTGTTATTTTTACAGATTTTGTCTTTTATAATGCATTTTGCATTCATTAAACCATTTGAGAAGCCAAGATCTTGGCTTTTCCTCCCATTCCTCCTATTCCTTTTCTGATTTTTTTTTCTAATTCTTTTCTTTTCACCTGAGAGGCATTGGGTAGGTACATGGCTTATATATTGCATAAGGTAGAATTGTTTTATGCCATATAGACTCTGTCTTTTTATAGGTAAATGTATGTCATTTATATTTTGCGATAACAGATGTTTTATCTTAATTGTTTTTGTAATGATTTTTGTTGCTTTTGAGCTCTTCATTACCTCTCCTATCTTTTAAAGTACATGCAAGGGTTTTTATCCTTTGAATGATTATACTATACTTTAACATGTGTAAGAACATAAATACAATGAACTTGCTTGATATCTGTTTTGTTGAATGAAGAAGAGAAAGTACTAGAACCCTCTTCACTTATTTAACTGCCTTCAAGTAAATATCCTTATTATGATTAAACTTACATCTTCTTCCAATAGCCTAATGTAAAGAAAATTTTATTCCCTCTCTGCTCCCTGACAATGTTTCACTTTTGGTTAGGTTAGGCATATTACTATTTTTAAAAAGTCAAGATTTCTATTTTGCTCTATAACCACAATTTCTAATAGTTATTTTGCACCATACTTTCCTCATTGTCAACTTTTTTTTTTTTTTTAATTTGGATTCATTTCCATATCTTTTTTTAAATTTTCAGAATATTATGGGGGTACACATGTTTTGGTTCCATATTTAATTTTGTATGTTTTAAGTCAGAGTTATAAGTGTGGCCTTTCCCTAGAAAGTGCACAATGTACTCGTGCAATGGTTGTGAATTTACTCCCCCACCATCTTGAATTTGATTGAGGTTTGCATCCAGATGAGCACATAGTTGTTGATCAACTAGTTCAAGTTTAGTATTGAGTACATGTGGTGCTTGTTTTTCCATTCTTATAATACTTCACTAAGCAGAATGGTCCTCAATTCCATCCAGGTTTTTACAAAAGTTATTAGATCACCATCTTTTTATGGCTAAATGATATTCCACAGTATACATATACCACACTTTATCAGTCCATTCATGTATTAATGGGTTTTTTTCTTATTGCAAGCCAGCATGGGGGAAGAGTGAACCAGAGTGGAATTGGTGGGGATTAAGAAAAATACAGTACAAGAGAAGACACAGAGATGAAAGATGGAATGGGGGGGAGGGGAGGTCTGACTGAGCTGATGGCTGAAGCCAGCACCGAAATACAAAATCAGCTTTATTGATTGGGTTGTCTAGGGGGAAGTAGCATAGATAATATGGGGAAGTAGCATAAACAAAAGACATATTTTTGGTCTTACAGTATGATTGGAAAATGTAAATGACTTGAATAAAGACAAATCATCTTGTTAATGGTTTTTACTCAACTTTGTTAACATATGATAAGAAGGAAGAAGGGAAAGATCACAAGGATTTTCTGCATAGTTAACTAGACAAAGAAAGAATTATATGACTTAATGGTTTCTACTCAACTTCATTAACATATGACAAGAAGGAAGAAGGGAAAGGTCACAAAGGGTCTCTGCAAAGAAAGAGCTACCTGACTTCTGGTGAAGGGAACAAGAAGAAAGGAATATGATTATTTGGGGAAAAGAGGAGAAGCAGTTGGGGATTCATTCCCTGAATGTTCCCCAGGCTGTGGGGGCCCTATGGCCTCGCAGCCCACTCTCCACATTTGCTAAATCTTTGCAATTGTGAATTGTGTTAAAACATTTGAGAGCGAGTATCCTTTTTATAAAATGTTCTCCTTCTCACCCCCTACCCTCGATAAATACCTAGTAAAGGGATTGTAGGGTCAAATGGTAGATCTACTTTTAGTTCTTTGAGCAATCTACTTTCGACTTTCTATACAAGTTCTACTAGTTTTAATTTTGATTCATGGCCAGATATTATTGTTACATAATTCTTTTCAAAAGGCCTCTGGATTCCTTATCTCTCAGATTCTTGTAGATTTTGGAATATCTTTCTATTGTTTTGATGCATATATCACAACTTGGCCATAATATTCATGGGTCAATTTTCAAATTTTTCTTTCACTGTGCTATCAACATTCATTCATTGTCTTTGGAAATTTAATGTCTCCGTGTACACATTTGGTCATTTCCTCTTACAATATTTATTCCATAAGATGATTTTTTTCTTTATCTTTGCAGTTAAATGCATTTATTAAAATATATTTACATGTGAATTATTCTAAAAATGTGCTTTTTCCCTGAAATCTTTTCTTCTATTTTCTTTCTTTTTTTTTTTTCCTTTGGGAAAGTTTTCTTCTGTTACAACTTTTGACTGTTATTCCATAAATATATAAGCATAAGATATTCTGTAACTTTCCTAGTATTTCTAATACCTTTTACTTCTTTTTTCCTCTTTGTTCTTTTAATTTATTTCTTATATAATTTTTTCAAGTCTGAACTGCATGACTCTGACTTCTTATAGCAGCATTTATTTCTTTTTGATTCAATTTGCAGTTTTCATTTATAAAGTGAGTTTATCCAGGGACTTAGTTTCTTTTTTGAACTCTGTGAAATATATGTTATATTATTCTAGTGTCTCATTGTTGTTTCTTCCTCCTCTTATAGTGTCTCAGTCAGGCCTTTCTTTGGTAGTCATTCTGTCCTTGCACTTATGAAAATAAAGAGAAATATTTGTCTGAAATGTATTATTTGTTATGCTATTTCAATTCTTTTTGATAGCATGTGTACAGGGTCACCTGTGACATTTTTCTTGAGGATTAGTCCTATTTGGGAAAAACAGGTGAGCTGAACAGCAGCTGTGTGCATGCACAGAAGTGTCTGAGTAATTTATGGTTTATTCAAATAACTTTTTAATAGCTGTTAATAAGAGTTAAAAAATAGTTCAATAACTATCCTCCCCAAGCACTTTCTCAAAACCCAGCTTTAGGAGAAAGTAAAGAAGATATACCTTTTTTGTCCATCATTACAAAATTTTACACCTATATTATTTATAATATGTCAATACTATGTGATTCAACTATTTGGAATACTTCTAAGTACAAAATCATAAGATCTATTTCATGTTTAAGAGTATCCATAATTTTGTGATTTAATAGAAAATAATACTGATGGGGACTCATTAGACCTGGGTTCTAGATATAGCTCTGCTTAAAATAAGATTGTTTTTGTTTTTAAAAATCATTTAAATTATCTATACCTCTATAGGTATATCTATTCCTAAGAAATTAAGGTAAGGTAACCACTAATCCTTTAAAATTGGAAATCTATTCCTGCTAGGAACTCAAGTAAAGAAACAAAGCTATGAAAGGCATTAGAAAGACTTCTGTCCAATATATGATGATAAAATAAATTATGGCTGGCCATGTTCATACGTTTTGGAAATGCCATTACAGAGGGTATCAGTCAAATGAGAAAGCTTTGTTAATGTTTAGCCTTATCTCTTTGCATTTTCTCCATAGATATTTATCTCTTTGCATTTTTTCCACAGATTTATCTCCTTATATTCTCCTCTATGGAGACATCAAAGTAATCGAGCAATTTTATTTTTTAAATCATAACACTTTAATTTTGCTAAAATTGTTATTTACATCAAAACTTAGAGAAAAGCTACATATTGCCAAATAGTAAGTTTTGATATTTATAATAGACCATGACTTGGAATTCATTGTCTCAAACTAGAATCATCTGCTTGTTACATCATGAAATGCCTTACGGTGTCTTGTGTATGATTAAAAATATGTGATTTTTAAAACTCTCACAGAAATAACTAATAAAATACATGCTTTTTACTCACATTGGAGGCTTTCAGAGAAAGAAATTGTAAATGAAAACTCACAATTTGGTGGAGAAAAAGGGATAAGGGAAAGCAAAAAGATTCTGGTAGGTCACTTTTCTCATACACAAGCATTTAGTCTAAGGTAATCTTCTAGGACTGTCAGATTTGATTGAAAGATAATGCAAGATTTTTTCTTGCCACAATTTATAGCATGTATCCATTAGGAATAATTATGGTTGCATGATTTTGCTAGCTGTTATCTCTACAAGTGTTACTAATGGTTTTATCAATTACTCCCTGTCCAATAACTGCATGGTTGTAACCTAATTTAAAGACACTCTATCACCAGGCTGATTTGTGTAGTAGTAAATGACAGCATTTGAGACACCAGCAAATGACTCACTTCAGTGACTTAGTTAGTCTCTAATAATTAACAATTAGTAGGTACCTAGAGAAAGCTCAAGAGACTGGAGCTCCCGTGTTTCTCTTTCTTATCTAAATACAAGAAGTTAGAGAGACTGTAGTGATTCATATTAATAAAATTGAAGGCCTCTATGGATTTAGAGATCATATGTATATAAGAGCTGCCAATAATTTCTATTTAAAATAAAATAAATTAGAAGTAATACTTATTCATAAGGCTATGTCTTATAATATTGGAATAGATAGATGCTCTTAAGACCCCCAAACAGAAAAATTACTAAGTATTTTTTTTCTTCCAGTCATATTACTACTTTGGTTCAGAAGTAAAGTCAATGTGCTGAAAGGGGAATAGTGTTGGCAAATTTGTGCTATTTCTTGAACTTTAAAAGGAAAATGCTGGATGTGCAGAAAAGAAGTATTTCATTACAGATCATTAGTGAGAACTTTACGTACAGCTGAAGGCTGAGAAAGGTATTGCCTGCTTAGAACTAGCTGGGAAGAAATTTCAAATCCTTCTTTTTTTTAATGAATGTAAAAGATGATTTTTTTTTTCCTTTAAAGAGGTTATCTCTAAGGATTTTAAAAAAGAAATCATCCCATTTTGAAAGTCTAAATAAGAGTCTGAATTTCAAGTCTTAAGTGAGCTACATTTTCTGAGAGTAGTTTAGTATCTAAGTGAAAAATAATGAAACTTAAATAATGAAAGTGTGGAGGCCCAGAGTTCTTGCCCCATGCCGCCCTTCTGCAGAGTACCTTACTGTGTTTGGACCTACTCTGATGACACCCGGTAGCTTTGGGATAATTTATCAGTTACATTATTGTGTCAGACCCTAGTATCTTAAGCTTTTCAGGTTAACCATGAGTTTAAGATGACCATTTTATATGATGAGTGGATCAAGCAGAATGAAAAAAAGGCACATTCCACCCTATTCCAACATTCCTGATGTTACCAATGAGCCCCAATCTGTAGAGAAACACAGGCACAGTGCTCATTCCATACCACGTGACTCTCAGCAGTGCCTGTGGGGAATAGGTAAGCAGAGACGACTGCAGAAATATACATATTGCTGCCTTCAAGTTTTAGGAATGTTATGGCAAGTAGTTTTTTAAAATCATCTTCATTTCTATAAAGAAGCCTAGTCTGATGATGGCACTACACTACATAGCCAGGGCTGGTAAACAGCTTTTCCTTTTGTGAGTTCTGATGGACATTTGCAACCTCCATTTCTTAGGCTTCCTCCTCTCCAAATGTGCTAAAGGAGTCAAATGTGCAAATGAATGGAGAGGCAAGGTCCCCAGCCACTCCCTGCTAGACAGAACTATTCTTTGCACATGTATTTATGTCATCGTTTTGTGCTGATCACAAAGGAAATCAGTGGAAAGGAACAAAATAAATGGCTGAGGATCTGATCGTCTCCTGAACAAGATCACAATGGCCAATTTGCAGAAATGGGTTTCTCTAATTTTCCCTTGTGGTGTTGATGAGGTTATGAAATAGTCATAATAGCACAAGAACTGCCCTCTCTAGAAACTGCTAAGAAAACTCAAACCATAATAGAAGGGCAAGGACTCGTGGTGTTTCTTACAATGGAGTTGAAGCCCCACCCCTCCTCACCCAGTCATATTTGCATATTCTTTTGAAAACCACACATTGAGTATCTATAGCCCCAGCTGATGTCATCGTGCACAGCATGCAGCCACCAGAAGTGGGACAATTATAATTTTTGTAGCTGATTAATCATCATGAAAAAGTAACAGTCAATTGACTCAATCATACATCCATGGTGATTAATCACACTTCACTTGTGTTTTTTTTCCCCCAAGTATTTTACTGACAGTGCAGATGTTGGCTGATTTTCTCCTTTAGCCTGTTACTTGGTCACAGATGTTAAGTAATCACCTTGTCCTGATACTTGACTTATCCGTAATCTTCAGTATTATAAGCCCTTAAAAGGAAATGTACTCCTTTCTTAGAAATCAAATGGTAACATAGTTATTACCTTAAAAAAAAAAAAAAAAAAAAAACAGGTTAATCAATACCTAACAATAATTGTACTCTGTAATCACAGACACTTTTTTTTAATAATCATGCTACTCCCCTATTTGTTCCTCGATGACATGATTACTGATAAAACATTGGAAAAGAAAGCTGTTTCTTATTCCTCTCTCCTCCTGGAGTGTTAATGGCTCAATTCTATTTAGCTTTAATCCAAAACTAGTTGTTCTAATCCACATTTATAAAGGGGCTCACCTGGTTGCATTTTATTTCTGGGACAGACATAATTTACTCTGGAAAATAAAATAGTGTACCATGCTCTCACTTTAGCCCAATATTGAGACTTCTCAGTTACTGGCCCATAAGAGAAGCTGAAATTACTGTATTAGTGCCACATTTAAAAAATTGTTACCTATGAATTGTTGGTATTTAAGAAGCAATTACAAACACACCAGTCTGTTGGTAAAAGAGCAATATTCAAGGAATATTCTAAACTATTATGAGTCAATTAAATTACTTTTAGAGACAAGTGATGACCTAGTTTGTATTCAAGGTAACAGAAAAAATGCTTCACTTCAGCTTCTTTTGTAGAAGCAGGATTAGTGGATGAGGTGTGTCGAAGATATACTGCAGTCAAGCCCTAGCAGACAGGCTTGCCTGCCTAATTTCTCAAATGGAAATGTCTGATCCTGAGGGAGAAGCAAGGTGGCCGTGACAGAGGAAAGCCCCACTCCTACCCCGCAGGCGAGCTTCCCTGATTTCAGACTCTCCAGTCTCACAAGAAGGCATCACTCTCAACACTGACCTTCAGCTAATCTGTGAGATCATTTCCCATGTGAGAAATTGCTTTCATGCCAAGATAACACAGCAGCACTGGGTTCTGTCCTGGGCAACTATCTTGATACTGTTAATAAAGAGCCTTGGGTTGAATATAATTGTTAATAAACTAATTCTAAAAATCCACTCAAATGTCACTTATAATCAGGATTTTCTACTGGGCTAGGACCCCTGGGGAAGGCTTCGAAGCTGTGAGTCTTGCATGCAATGGCAAGGAGGATGAACAGTAGAAGGTAAAGAGCCACCATTGCTTCATAGCTTAGTTGTCTGAAACGATCACGTATGAAGCTCAGAACTACTTACGACTGTGAGAAGCAGAAAAGAAAGTGAAGTCTGGAGAGAAGAACCAGTAGGAAACTCCCTATCTAAACCCCGTCTTCTTTGGATGTGCCAGAGAGAGGTGAAAAGATGTGATTACTTGTAATTTATAGCAAGAACATCAAGGCACAGAAGATAATATAAAAGCATTTCAGTGAGAAGATACCCATGACATGAAACTATTTAAAACAATTAATCAAAAAAGCCTAATTATTCAATTAGATGGATAAATGAATCTTCTTAAAGTGGATATGCAGAAAAAAAGAGTGATGATGAAATCTTTTAAAGGGAAATGAGTATAACAAATCAGCTAAATATGATCTCTAAAAAAATTCTGAATAATAAGTTAGTGATTATGTTTTAATTGGGCTCTAGCTTTATTATAATTGAGGACACTCATTATCTTGTTTTATTGTATTTATGATTTTAATATTCATTCCATTTGGTGCTTTATCTTTGTATACTCCCTGCCAGTGCTTGTTGCACTTCCTGGCTGATTAGTGCCTGGGTCAGTGTGAAGTGAATACAGATGTCTCAATAATGATCGGCAGGACGTTGGGCTGATTTTCAGTGTTTGAAGGTCTCTTATAAAGTCGTCCTTTGTGCAATTGTGAGAGTTATTTTTTTCCTTTCTTCTCCCCGCCCCTCTCAACACGAGCAGCTCTGTTGGTAAGAGTCATCTAACAGGAAACCGTTTTTCACTCTGAAGGAGATCAAGGGAGCTAATTTTGGGGTATGATAAGTGTTTCTAAAATAACAACTTATACCTGCACATTTATCCTTTCTTAGGAAAAAATTAAAGAGTCACATCTAACTAATCATACAAGCTCTTTATCAGAGGGTAAGACTGAGGGCAAACCAGAGCTCATATGAGCTTGGAACTTTCAGGATGTTGGATAAGCCAGTCTTTGTTCACAGAACAGGGCAGTCTAACCTAAGATTATTTCCAAGTTTTTGTCAATCACTTTGCATGGTAAAAGGGGCACACATGGCTGATTGCTTACATACTCAGAATCAGCCAAAAGGTGCACTCAGAATGAGTCGGCAATAGTACAGATGCCTTATATGCAAAGGGCTTTGAACGGGCCTTTGAGAAGCAAAGGGGTTAACCACTCAGTTCTTGTACATGGGATTTTTGTGAGCCAAAGTGGCATATGTGAGTATATAATTATTTTCAAATATTTCAAATGAGTCAGTGGCAAGAATTATATTTAGGATTTTATTTAAATCTATAGTTTTGTTCCCAGTATATTTACCCTATTGTATATTCTCTACTCAATTCTCCTCTTAGAAAAATAACAATTAACTTTAAAAGACAAGAAATCGTGAATGAAAGAATGCATGAGTTTAAAGTAAAACACATGCGTGTGCACACCCTGACAGCCGGTGACATTCTGAGGTCCCGAGTTTGCATTATTATTGCTCTAAATGTAGCAATAAAAATTATTGTTTGAAAATTCGGACATAACTCTTCAGTGATAGATATATTTTCATGGTCATATTTATAAATGAATTTTTTAAAAATATTTTAAAGTCATCATGAATTTTTTAATTTCAATATATTGAGAGAGTGCAGGCGATTTTGTAAGTGGACATATCCTGTACTGCTGACGTCAAGGCTGTCCGTGTGCACACCACCAGGACAGTGTTTATTGTGCTAGATGGAAGCCTTTATCCCTCCCACCCTTCCTCTTTGTTTCCAGTGTCCTTTACTTCTTTTTGTGCCTGTGTGTGCCCATCATTTAGCTCCCACTTATGACTGAGAACATGTGGTGTTTGTTTTACCATTCACAGGATACTTAACTTAGAAAATGATCTCCAGTTCCATCCAAGTTACTGTGAATGACGTGATTTCATTCCTTTTTATGGCTGAGTCATACTCCATGGTGTATATATACCAATTTGTCTTTTTCCACTCCTGATGCTTAGGTTGATTACAGGTCTTTACGGGATTGTGAATTGTGCTGTGATAAACATTTGAGTGCAGGTGTCTTTTCAATAAATTGACTTCTTTTCTTTTGAGTAGATACCCAGTTGTGAAATTGCAGCATTGAATGGTAGATTTATTTTTAGTTTTTTGAGGAATCTCCATACTGTCTTCCACAGAGGTTGTACTTGTTTGAATTCTCACCAACCATTGTACAAGCATTCATTTATTTCTGCATCCATGCTGCCATCTGTTGTTTTCTACATTTTAGTAATGGCCATTCTAACCAGGGTATGGTGGTATCTCATTGTGTTTTTAATTTGCATTTCCCTGATAATTAGTGATGCTATTTTTTCATGTTTGAATATGGCAACTTGTCTATCTTCTATTGAAAAAAAGTTCTTCATGTCTTTTGCTCACTTTTAGATGGAGTTGTTTTTTTTTTTTTTTTTTGCTGTTTTGTTTCAGTTCTTTGTAGAATCAGGATATTATCCTTTGTCAGGTGTATAATTTGATAATATTTTTTTCCATTGTGTAGGTTGCCTGTTAATTCTGTTAATAATTTCCTTTGCTATGCAGAAGATTTTTAATTTAATTAAGTTTAATTTTTTTTTTATTGGCACTGCTATGTTTGCCTTTGGGTGTTAGTCATAAATTCTTTGCCTAGATCTATGTCTAGAAGAGTTTTTCCAATGTTTTCTTCTTGAATTTTTATTGTTTCATGCCTTACATTTAAGTCTTTATTCCATCTTGAATTAATTTTTGTATATAGTGAGAGATACAGTCCCTGTTTCATTTTGCTGCATGTAACTATCCAGTTTTTCCAACACCATTTATTGAACTGGTTGTCCTAACCCTAGTGTATATTATTGTCTGCTTTGTTGAAGATCAGTTGGTCAAAGTTATATGGTTTTGTATCTGGGTTTTCTGTTCTATTCCATTGGTCTATGTATCCTTTATTTCAGTACCTAGCTGTTTTAGTTGCTAAAGCTGCATAATAATTTGAAGTAAAGTAATATGGTGCCCCTAAATTTATTCTTTTTGCTTAAGATTGCTTTGGCTATTCGGGCCCTTCCTTATTCCAAATGAAGCTTAGAATTCTTATTTCCAGATCTATGAAATATGACAGTATTTTGATAGGGATTGCAGGAATCTGTAAATCACCTTGAGTGATATAGACATTTTAATGGTGTTGCTTCTACCAGTCCACGTGTATGAGATGTTTTTCCATGTTCTTGTGTCATCTATGACATCTTGCATTTTTGTTTTATAGTTCTCCTTGGAGAGATCTTTCACCTTCTTGATTATATGTATTTCGAAGTATTTTCTTTTCTTTGTAGCTATTGTGAATGGTACTGAGTCCTTGATTTGACTTTCCGCTTGACTGTTATTAGCATATAAAAATGCTATTGATTTGTGTACATTGACTTACTGACCTTAGACTTTGCAAAATTTATTTTTCAATTTTAGGAGTCTTTTTGTGGAGTCTTCAGAGTTTTCTGATATGGAACCATATTGTTGGCAAACAGGGATAGTTTGACCTCCTCTTTCCTGATTTGTATTTCCATTATTACTTTACCTTACATGACTGCTCTTGCTAAGACTTCCAGTATTATGTGGAATAAAAGTGGTGACAGTGGCTGCCTTTGTTTTCTTCTAGTTCATAGAGGGAATGCTTTCAACCTTTCCTCATTCAGTATAATGGTAACTATGGATTTGGTGTTTGTAACTTTTTTAAATTTTGAAGTACGTTCCTTCTTTGCCTTTTTCATTGAGAATGTTTATCATAAAATTGGGCTGGACTTTATGATTTTTCTGCATCTACTGAGATTATCATATGATCTTTGCATTTACTTCTATTTATATTGGAATCACATTCATTGATTTTGTGTTTTGAACCATCCTTGCATCTGTGGAATGAAGCCCACTTGATCACAGTGAATTATCTTTTTGATGTGTTGTTGAATTTGGTTTGCTAATAAATTGTTGAGGATTTTTGCACCAGTATTTCTAAAATATATGAGTATGTAGTTTTCTTTCATTGTAGTGTCCCTTCCAGGCTTTGGTATCAAGGTGATACTTGCTTCATAGAATGAATGAGTGAGGAATCTCTCCTTCTTCATGTTATAATTTTTGTAGTATAGATGCAAGATTTTTATAAGTCTGGTAGAATTTGACTGTCAATTCATTTGGTCCAGGGCTTCTTTTGTTTGGGATTTTTTTTTTTTTTATTATTGCCACTATCTTGATGCTTGTTATTGATCTGTTCAGGATATCTGTTTTTTCCTGATTCAGGCTTGGAAGGTTTTGTGTTTCTAGGAAGTTATCCGTTATATCTAGGTTTTCTAGTTTGTGGTTTTTGCAGTACTCAGAGATTATTTCTGTGTTATCATTTGTATTGTCTTCTTTTTCAATTAGGTTATTGAGTTTTTTCTATTTCTAGTTAATCTTGGTGGTGGTCTATAATTTTATCTTTTCAAAGAACCAACTTTTTGTTTCATTTATCCTTTGTACTGTTTTGTTTCCATTTCATTTGCATCTTCTCTGAGTTTTGTTATTTCTCTTCTTCTGCTAGCTTTGTTTTGGTTTATTCTTCTTTTTCTAGTTCCTTGAATTGCGACATCAGATAGATAATTTGGAATCTTTCTGTCCTTTTGATGTAAGCATTTAAGGCTATGAACCTTCCC
This sequence comes from Loris lydekkerianus, assembly GCA_963574355.1. Taxonomy (NCBI): domain Eukaryota; kingdom Metazoa; phylum Chordata; class Mammalia; order Primates; family Lorisidae; genus Loris; species Loris lydekkerianus. The sequence continues at coordinate 55,673 of CAUYPK010017070.1, forward strand.
CTTAGAACCACTTTTCCAGTATTCCATGTACTTTGAAAGCTTCTGTCCCCTTTGTCATTCACTTTGAAAAAATTTTTGACTTCTATCTTAATTTCATCATTGATCCAAGGATCATTCACTAGCAGATTTTTTTTTTTTTTGAGACAGAGTTTCACTATGTCACCCTCAGGAAAGTGCTGTGGCATCACAGCTCACAGCAACCTCCAGCTCTTGGGCTTAGGCAATTCTCTTGCCCCAGCCTCCTGAGTACCTGGGACTACAGGCACCTGCCACAATGCCTAGCTATTTTTTTGTTGCAGTTTGGCCAGGGCCGGGTTTGAACCTGCCACGCTTGGTATGTGGGGCTGGCGCCCTACTCACTGAGCCACAGGTGCCACCTACTAGTAGGTTTTATTAAATTTCCATGACTGTATTTGAAAGTTTTTTTTGGAATTTGTTTCTAGTTTTCACTGTGATCTGAGAAGACACATGGTGTAATTTCATTTATTATACATTTTCTGAGACTTGTGGCCTAAGATCTGATTAATCTGGGAAAACATTGATGACAAATATATATATATATGTGTGTGTGTGTGTGTGTGTGTGTGTGTGTGTGTATTCTGTAGTTTATCATAGGGGGTAGTGTTTCTTCAGAATATATGTTCTATAGTTTTGGGGTAGAATGTTCTATCATATCATTTCAGTCCAGCATTTCTTGAGATTTTCTGCTTTAATGATCTGTCCAGTTTTGTCAGTTCCCCAGCAATTATGCTTATATCTAATATCCAATAGAATTTGTTTTATTAATCTGGTTACTCCTGTGTTAGGTACATATATGTTTAGAGTTTTACATCTTGCAGAATTGTCTCCTTTATCATTATATAGTAAGCATGTTTGAATATTCTTAAATTGATTTAAAATTAACTTTATCTGATATAAGAATGGCTACACCTGCTTGCTTTTGGTTTCCATCCTTTTATCTTGATTTACCTTGATTCTGTGTGTCACGTGAGTTAGATATATATGTTTCTTGGAGACATCATATAGTTGGGATTTGATTTTTTTTTTTTTTTTTTTTTTTTAATCCATTCAGCCAGTCTGTATCTGTTAAGTGGAGCAATAAGACCATTCAGGTTCAATGTTAGTTTTTATATGTGGACATGGTTCTGTTCGTCATGTTAAATGCTACGTTCTTATTTTGTTTTCCATCTTGTGTTATTGTTTTGTAAGAGCAGTGAGTTTTAATTTGAGTGTTTTCATATTGGTGGGTACCTATTGTGCTGTTTCATTCAGAGTGAACTTTTGAACATTTCCTGTAGGGAAGGTCTAGTAATGACAAATATTTAATTTGGGTGTTTTCATATTGGTGGGTACCTATTGTGCTGTTTCATTCAGAGTGAACTTTTGAACATTTCCTGTAGGGAAGGTCTAGTAATGACAAATACTCTTAACATTTGTTTGTCTAGAAAGTCTTTATTTCTCCATCATTTGTGAAACTTGGTTTTGTAGGAAAAAAATTCTTGGGTGGCAAGTGTTCTCCGTAAGAAGACTAAAAATGAGACCCAAATCCCTTCTGCCTTATAAGGTCTACTCTTAGCCTGATGGATTTTCCTTTGTAGGTTAGCTGTTGCCTTTGTCTTGGAGCTTGTAGAATTTTCTCCTTTATCTTGTCTTTGGCCGAGTGGATGACTATGTGTTTTGATGATGTACTGTTTGTTATGAATATTCCCTGGTGTTTGATGACCATTTTGTATCTGGATACCTGAATCTCTGGTGAAGATTTCCACAGTAATTTCTTTGAATAGATTTTCTATACTTTCTGCTTTTTCTTCTCCCTTAGGGATATCTATAATTTGTATATTGTCTTGATTTACATAGTCCTATGTTTTTCTGAGTAACTATTTATTCTTCTTAAACTTTATTTCTGCATATTTAATTTACAGGGTTAGTATAAAAGCATTGTTTTAAGTTCTGAGATTCTTCTGCTTGGTCTAGCCCAGCAGTTCTCAATCTGTGGGTCGCAACCCATAGGAACTGTATTAAAGAGTCATGGCATTAGGAAGGTTGAAAATCACTGGTCTAGACTATTGTTGAAGCATTCTGCTATATTCTGAAATTCTTAAATGATTCTATCATTTCTTTAAGTTCTGTTATAGCTTTTCTTACGTTCTTATCTCTTTAGCAATGCTTTCTTTTTTTTATTTATATTCTGAAATATGTATTTGACTTCTTTGTGTTGTCTTTCAATTTTCCCCTTAATCAAATTTATCTTATTTGCCATCTATAATTTAAATTGCATTTCTGACATTTTGAGAATTTCCTTTTGGTTGGGGTCTGTTGCTGTAGGTCTCGTGATTCTTTGGAGGTGTCCAACTAGCTGCTGCTGCTTCTGCTTCTTCTTCTTCTTCTTTTTCTTCTTCTTCTTCTTCTTCTTCTTTTTCTTTTTTTTTTTTTTTTCTTATGTTGCCAGAGTTTTCCTGGTTTCTTCTTATCTGAAACCTCTTCTCTTGGTTTATGGCAATTAGGTCTGCAGAGTACTCATTCTCCTTTGCTAGGAATTGTCTCTTATTTAGTGAAAAGAAGTCCCAAGAGGGCACCTTTGTGTCCTATTTCACAAGATTGATTCAGTGAGCAGATGCCCTGAGATTCTGTGATATATATGTTCTGCATTGTCCTACTCCCCTATGGTTGTCACAGTCCACGCCAATGCTGGAGTATCTTCATGTGGAGTGGTGGGTTGGTCCACTGTTGGAAGTTCAGCTTGGGGGCTGGGTGAGTCTGTCTCCAGAGAGGTAAGCATTGTGGGATATTGCTTTGCCCAGAAATCCTTGTGGCAGTGGCAGAGGCTGCTGAGTGATGCTATCTAGGTCACAGCCATGGTTGTCAGGGCTGTGAGTATTTCCTCCACCTGGGGATAAGCATAATGGTCAAACATGGAGGGGTGACGGCTTGTGACTACAGAGTCAAAAGTGGAGTTCTAGATTATGGGTGTGTCAGTGAAGGGGGCTGAGATGCCTGGGGCTCCCTTTCCACCTGGGTCCCACTGAGACTGTTACCATGGTACCTCTCGAGTTGCATCAGTACCTGCTCTTTTCCAATTCCTTGGCTGGACTGTCAGGCATGGAGTGCACAAGAGCCTTTCTTCTCCCTGTTTCCTGTACAGCCCAGCAAGAGTGATATGGAGGTGGTTGCAGCCAAGCAGATCCCTGTGTAGCCCTGGCATTCCACACCTGATAGCCCAGAATGGCATTAGTTGCAGCAACCTGAGAACAGAATCTAGAGGATCCTACCTCCAAGAAGTTGATTGATCAGTACCAAGGCCTCAGTGATGGTGGTGACCTGGGTCACCATGTCCACAGATAAAGAGTGAAACCCCTGCTTTCTCTCCTTTGTCCCTTTGTGTAGGTATCTGCTCCAGGTACCTTCCAGTCTTGGTGAGTGGATCTCCCTGTTCCCCTTTCCTTCACTCTGAGTATCTACTATGGCTTTTCCACTGATTTACAATGATCTCTCCAAAAGAGTCCATCTGCAGGTGAACATCTACATGCAATTTTCAAGTTTCTCCATTATAGTAGCATATGTGGGCTGCTTCTAATCCACCGTCGTTTCCCTTTCTCCTTTATTATGTTTAATATTAGGTCAGTGTGTGTTTTCTATGACATGCTTTCCAAATAGCACTTAGGCAAGGGCTCACATTTTAAGGTGGCTTTTGGGGCCAGATAATTCTTTGTTGTCAGAGGCTGTTTTGTCACATTGCAGGATATTTGGCAATATTTCTGGATCTACTCACTAGATACCAATAGTAGCCTCCCTTCCCCAATTGTAACAATTAAAAACGTCACAGGCATTGCCAAATGTCCATTGGAGGAAAATGAAATCACCCCCATTCGAGAACCACTGCTTTAGAGCCATAACCTACAGTGAGTAAAACATTCTTAAAGAAAGATAGTCCACCGTAGTGAGGAATTATAAAAACAGGTTATGATTACATATACTGTAATTTGAAAATTGGGAAATGTTGCCTGATTTCCAGCTTGGTTTTCTGGTTGTTGGTATTAACCAACATTACCATCCATAACATTTTTAAAGTTTTCTCAGAGATGAAGAAATATTATAAGAAATTTTGATGTCTAACTTGAAGAAAAGCCATAAGTTCATTGGACTATAATAGCAAGGACAACAACAATGACAATAACAGCAACATCAAACAGAATGATTTGCAGACTTACATCCACCTACTCATTGAGATTATTTTACTATGAAAAGTTTCTTGGGATAACAAGTCCAAATTACCTTGCTTAATCCAGTTTTATTCTCTGTTCCAGTGCTGGTTTAGTGACCAGAGGCCATGTAACAAATGGATTGGAGCCACTTTTCAAGATTTTGTGTATCTGGGCTCTTGGATCAACATGAGGAATTTCATTGAGGACAATAATTTAAATATTTCATTTTAAATAAAATTATATAACTTAAGATACAGAAAGCATAGACATTATTAGAGAATGATGAAGAGTTCCTTCTATGCCATTGTACAGTTAGTAAGCATGTATGTACCACTAACTGTAGAGGGCACAGCACAGACATGGTCTGTGCTTTACAAATGTAGGATCACCTCTTCCCATGAGGGGAGAGAGCTACAGGCAGGAGATAGCATAGGCCCCAAGGGATGCTTTCCCTGTATCCCCACACATCTTCTCTGCAGAGGTAAGAATTCTGAAAGAAAATTGATTTCTTTAAATATCTTTCATTTTGCTTAATCTCGTTTGTAAAGCAGCACATTTTTCCTCCTTAACTTCTTTGTGGCTGCTGTTAGGATTTTTCTTTCATCTAGCTGAGCATTCTTAAACTTTGTTACTTGTTTCTGACCTAGAATGAGTCTTCCTTTCTTTTTTAATTTTTTTTTTTTTCTTATTTTTTTTTGAGACAGAGTCTCAAGCTGTTGCCCTGGGTAGAGTGCCGTGGTGTCACAGTTCATAGCAACCTCCAACTCTTGGGCTTAAGCGAGCCTCCTGCCAGCCTCCCAAGTAGCTAAGACTACAGGCGCCTGCCTCAACACCCAGCATTTTTTTGTTGTTGTTATAGTTGTCATTATTGTTTGGTGGGCCCAGGCTGGATTAGAACCGGCCAGCTCTGGTGTATATGGCTGGCGCCTTAGCTGCTTGAGCTACAGGCGCTGAGCCTGTAATTTCTGAATTAAAACCACCAGTCCCCACGTCTCACTTTGCTTCTCTGTCTGTTTCTCAAGATTTGACTTTTCTTGGATTTTCTCCCTAAAGATTCATTTTCTGTCCTTTGAGAGTATGAGTCACATGATCTTAAAATAAGTGAACTCCTGGCATCTCACAGTCATTTTTTATTTTGATCTTTCAAACCAAAAAAGACAGCTAGTATCCATCCTGTCCAAAGAATCACTGTTGACCATGTACAGATCCCCTCCACACCGATGAGACGGGAGATGGCTAAGATCTTCAAGCTCTGTGTGTCACCACTTTGGTGGAGAGCTACAAGCTTCTTAGTAGAATAAAACAAACAAAAGTCCTCAGGGATGCTGATCCTACTATTTTCCTCTTTTTAAAACTTACGTCTTCTCCCTCAACTTCAGAACAAAAAACCCCAGAATTTCTAAACATAATATACAGGGTCTGCAAATTGCCTCCACACACCTCTAATCCCTTTTTATGCATTAAAATCTTATAACTATTGTGCCATATTGTGAGTACTTCTTCAGTAGAAAATGTTTTTTCCCATTCAAACATATTATTGTGGGTATACATTAATTACCTACATCTAAGGCTAATGTGTTTTTTCATTTGAACAGAGGTGGAAAACCTATAGGAGATTTTTTTTTTTTTTACATTCCATTCAGAAGCCAGTTTCATAATTATATGCCAGTCATTTTGATGAGAAATTTCATTATTTCTCCTTATGAGATAATATATATCAATTTGTGAATTCAGATGGTACACTTCAAAGAAACAAAAATAAAATTGAACCAGCGTTTTAAGTTGTTTGTTATTCTTTTTTGCAATTAAGTACAGAATAGAAAGTAAGTGACAGAAAATTACACACATTAGCAGAATTTTTAAAAATAATAAAAAGGAAATGTTCACAAAGTCAACCATTACATTAAAATTTCTTTTTTTTGGGTTAGCTGAAAGACCATGGGGGGGGGGGGAAAATCCAGCTGCCATTCAGTTTAATTTCTTGTGTTTAGAGCTCTACGGCATTCTGTGTAAAAATAATCAATAAAAAGGATTTATGAGACCTTGCAATAGAACAGTCGAAAGGAGGAAATTATAGTCAGTTTTAGTTATTAAAGATTTTCACCACTAAATTTAGTATAAGGGAAACGTTATACATCTTTTTTAGCTGAAACGAGGCATTTATCAAGCTTGTGGATGGGGGAGACGACTGTGCGTAGACCCGGGAATGCATCTTTATTTGTTGCTCACCATTGAAGGTTGGCTGTGGTGCAGTAGGCCCAAACAAGGTAGAGACAGGATGGGAAAACTATATAATAAAACAAAAGCCAAACAAGCAGACATGGTGAGCCATCACCTACACATGACAAGGAAAAGAAAGTGTTTATGAATTAAGATCCAGTGTATATTTTAAAACACATGAAGGCAAAGCAGGGCAAGGGAAGTAGAAAGAGAGAGAAAGTGAGGCGGGAAAGGAAGCAAAACCCACCATCGCCCACCGCGGCTTTTTCCTATTGTGGAAAAGAGGAAGGTGGCTCTGAGAAAACTCAAAGACCTAGTCAGCACTGATTCTTGATGATTTTCAGTATCATAATATTTGCAGTACCATGAGCATTTCTGAAAATAGTTATACCTGGACTGTGTAATATTGTTGCCCCGTGACAGTGTGTTTTCAGAGACTGCCTCCAAGTACGGGGCACTGTGCATGCCCTTGAGACTTTGACTTAGGTACATTTCTCAGCAGGGGAACATGAGGAAATTCAAGAGTTTATCGTCTGTTTAATGAATTACAAATAACAGATGGAAAATTGCAATATTTTGAAAAGAAAAAAATGCAATGATGCACAGAACATGAAATTGTCATAATAATAATAATGGTGCTTAGCATTTACACGGAGCTCATCATCTGCAAAGTACTTTACAAACAACTAATGGAACCTCATAACACTTGTGAAAGGCAGGTGAAGATCATTACCGCCATTCTACAGATGGAGAAAATGAGGCATGAGGGTTGAGTCTCTTTGCCTAAGGCTGTCAGGAATGAATAGCAACGCTGGATGAAAGGGACTCAGTCCTTTCTGGATAAAAGACCAGGGAAACAGAATTCTTTGAAATAAAAGAATGGAGGTTTAATATTAAACATTTTGCCTTTTGAAAAGTATACTAACCCATTGCTCAGTTAACAATGATTTTCTTTTCCTTTCTTTCTTTTTTTTTAAATTTTAAAATTGGTGCCATGACTCGGATACAAACTGAACAATGATTTTCTTATAAACTGAAATTATACTTGCCTTCAGAATAATAATAATAAGCTATTCCCAGCTCCTTTACTCATCTCATTCATCCTTCTCACTGTCTCCACAGTCATCATCATGCAATGACTTTACTGAATGACGGGTGATGAGGGGCTGCAGAGTCAGTGTCACTTGGTGTCAAAGCATTGAGACTCAGGGTTTGCTTCATATTAATGTTCCAAGTCATATCCATGTGCCTCATTTCAAAATTATGACAAGGCTTCTCATTTCTGATGGGTAATAATGTTTGCAATTTCAAACTGCATTTCTGTACTATGCGAGGGAAAAAACATAGATTTTATTTCTTTCTATTAGTTAACACTCTCTGTAACTTTTCTGAATCCCAAAAGTATTGTTCAAGATGCAAAACATTGCTAGAAAAATGATTCTTAACTTGAGAGCACTGACCTAGTAGAGTATGTAGGTTTAGAGGCTTTGCTGCTTACCTTTAGAAGTCATTCAGTTCTTAATAGAATATTCAAGAAATTTTGGAGAAGAGCCTAAATTTTAGGATTTGTCTTCTTCTTTGGGAGATCCATATGATCAATGATCACATTTATATATATATATCTTCATAAATTCTCAGCCCGTAGGATCTTACACTCCAACTGAAGGGACAAGATTTGAAATGCAAGAGCAACGTACTAGCCTTAACTATAAGATGTAAATGTAGAATTGAGTCCTATTCTGCTAAATAACTGTGTTGAGGAAGCATGGTAAGGGTCAGAGATTACTTTTGTTACTCATATAACTTACAATAGTACTTACCAAACTGCTTTTGATTTGTACATGTGGCTGAAGTCTTTGATTTTGAAAATTTAATTCTTATAAGCTTTTTAAAAAAAATCCTTAACCATGAGAATTCTCTAATCTTCTAATGTAGTGAAGTTGCATAACTCTGTGAATACACTACAATTATGGCATGACATAGTTTAAATTGTAAATTTTGTTATGTGAATTATAACTCAATAAATATATATATTTTTAAAGTTCAGAAAATTCTAAGCCCTACCACTACAACCCCTTTCAGTGATGGTCTGTTTTTCGTTTCCATGAACTATGCTCTATCAGACTAGAATATATACTCTGGGGCATTTTTAAGGGATTCTTTGTTCTTTTCTTGCTTAGTTTCTGTTGACTCTGCAGGAGCCACTTGGATGCCTGGCTGTTGTGCATTCTCCTTACTAATTTGACCCAGTGGGACGCTGTGGAGAAAAACATTACTGCAAAGGCTGATAAACTAACATGGGTCTCATAGCCAGTAAGAGTGAAACTTTCTCAACTATCTCTCTATGTAAAGGAAACTATGGCTTATGGGAAAGTCAACTTAATTACTCCACCCTCCCACTGCCCCCCAAATTTTGAATGCCATCATTATAACAATTTCATTTACCCCTCTGGAGCTCAGGGTCCCACTTTGATTTCATTTGGTTGGTGCCTATGCTGTCCGTTCTGTCTGTAGAAGGCAAGAATGAGCAAGGACCGTGTTGTCTTCAATGGTCTATAAATCCCAGAGGAAGAATATAATATTAAGAAATATATTGAATGTTTGCTGAATAAATCTTTGCAAGATTTGATTGATTGATGGTTTAACACATCATTTCTGTTTTCTCTTTGCTTCCTTGATTCTTGTTGAAATGATGTTTTCCAAGCTTTATTTCTCCAAGCCTAGCCCCTTACATGACACAAAGAGACAACAATTTTTAAAATAGAATTCTATTGGCCATGACTGATTTTAAACCAACCATTTCCAGATGTCTAGGAACCAGGATTGCAGAGTAATAAAGTTAAGCAAACTGAAATCAAGATGACAGAAAGGAAGGCCCATTTCTGGCCTGTAATAAAAGAGCTGGCAGAGATGGGGCCAGGCACAGGGAATGGCAGGCTAATAAGAAATATATTTTCAAATACTATCTGCTATAAAATAGCCATGCTTTATTTTAGAAAACATATAAAATGTGTAAAAAAAAAAAATCTTAAACTTGTTGCCTGAACTGAAACACACAGGTGAGTGTACTGCACACCTAAGCACACATAAAAATGCTTAATTAGTACACAGTATCTTACTCAGCATATTATATCACAATCACTTTTATTTGCCAATATTCTGTGAAAACATAATTATAATGATTATAGAATATTCTAAAAAGTGAATATATCATGATGTATCCACTCCTTTTCTTACCAGTCTACATTAATGTGACTCCAATTTTGCATTAACATATATAATTCCTTAAATAACCTCATTCATAAGTTTTATTCTATTATTATTTTTTATTTAATTCAATGTTACAATTTTACTGTATAAAGTCTGTAAACTATTATAATATTTTTCTACAGGTTACCAAAAGCTGTCCGTTAAGTTTAACCAATTACAGTACCATGCTCAAGAGCACGAAAGTTTCTTTCTTAACCTTTGACATTTTTACACTCAAATATCTTTCAGAAAGTTAAATAATGCATTTAAAGTACCTTTCCTAGTATCTCATATAGTGAGGTATAATACATAATATTGCTATAAATTTTGTTACTATAATGATACACATACATTTGCTCAGATGTTAGAGAAATGAATACTTAAGCTTGCCTCTTACCAGTGAATTAGAAAACATTATATCAATCATTTGTATTTCTTCTGAAAATTTCCTTATGTCTTTTATTTATTTTTTATCATGATATTTCTCTTTTTATTATTTTTATTTCCCCCCCTCACCCCCACCCCCTGCCATGTACTAGCATTAGTTGTCCTCATATCAGAATTGAGTACATTGGATTTTTGCTTCTCCATTCTTGTGATGCTTTACCAAGATTATTTCTCTTTTTAACTAGATTTTCGGTGTTAAAAAATGCTGAAATATATAGTAACCATATTAATCCTTTATAATTTTATTTTAAATGTCTTTCGATTCCTTATGAGTTTTTTGGCATCAAAACATTAAAATCTTAACAAAATGCATTGATCATTTTAAAGATTATTATGTGTAACATTATTTATGTACTTAGGATGGCTTCCGCAAAGTGTGATCTTTGAAACGCTAGGCTTCTGAAAAGTTTTGTTTAAATATCAGTAAATAAAATTATGATCTAATAAGTTTGGAGAAAACAAATATATAAATTTAAGCGGGTTTTTTTCCATGGTTTTTGCTTTGAGGAAGCTAACATGCATTGGCCCTCCAGTGTGGAGAAAAAAGTGTATAGCTTTCAAAGAACATAAAGTTAGCCATGGAGCCCCTTCATTCTAACGCACTCCCCGGGGCCTGTATGTCTCTGATCATATTTTAAGTGACTCTTTATCAAAACTTTTTGCTTGTCTGAAGATCAGATAAAAACCTTCAACCATACTTCCTTTTAGTTTCATAAAGTCTTATATGCATGTTTGATTATTTCTTTAGTATTTTTTTCATAACGTATTTGTTTAGTATACATTGTAAGGTGGGGGTCCACCTTTATTTTAAACCAAATAATTCTGCTAATATCATTTGTTTAAAAACTCATATCTTTAAATTCTTCAGTTTATGGTGTACTCTTTTTATTGCCATGTGCTAAATCCATATACATATTATAGTGTGTTGAATACTATCTATTCTGTTCTGTTAATCTGATTGTAATTTCATGAGCCAGAACAACTGAGTGTTTTAGCATAATGATATATTTAAACATATATTAAATATAGTAGAAGTAGATGTGGTTTACTTTTCTTTCCCTATGTTCACAGATATTTTTCTATCTATTTTCACAGATATTTATTCTTCCAAATGAACTTTTGAATTATTTTATTATGATCTCAATAACATTTTATTTATCTTCTCATTAATTTGGAAGCTATTTGCATATTTTACAAAATCTAGTGCTTTGTTACGTAAATACAGTTTTTGTTCCTATTGTATTGAAAATTTTTATTTATTATGTTTGGTCTAGTATTTTAATACTCCTCATACTGATTATGTGCATTTCTTAATAAGACATTACTATTTTGTGAAAAGGACCTTTTCTCATTATGTACTCTAATTGGTTATTGCTGCCACACAGAAAAACTATCAACTTTTGTCATTTAATTTGTATCCAATCACTGTAATGAACTTTAATATTAATTCTCAGAGTTTTACAGATTATTCCCTTGAGTTTTCTAAACAGTCATGTTGTCTGTAAATATAATAGTAACAAAAATTTACCTTCTCTTCTTTTGTTGCCTTGGCAAGAAAGTCAATGCCTTTGTTCAACAGCAAAGATACTAGCCAATATTCTTGTTTCACTAAATACAATTTTGAATAGTTTTTAAAATAATTTTAAGACATGTTTTCAATTCCTAATTTGGGACAAATTAATCTTTAAAAAATTAGGAATAAATATTGAATGGTACTGGAGGTGTTTAATCAATAAATAAAATCAAAATTAATCTTATGGAATTTCATCTTGTATTATCTATTATCATATTATTCATTAAGGTTTTTATGTTAATATGTACACTTTTATATTTCATATAAACAACCACACACAGTATTCTATGTCTAATATTACTAAAAAATTTAGTTTGCCTTGGGTAAAGTCTCTCTCTCTCTTTTTTTTTTTTTTTTTTTTTTTTGGAGACAGAGTCTCACTTTATCACCCTCAGTAGAGTGACATGGCATCCCTCAGCCTCCGAGGCTCAAGTGATCTTCTTGCCTCAGTCTCCCACATAGCAGGAACAACAGGTGCCCACCACAACATCTAGCTATTTTTTTTTTTTAGAGACGAGGTCTCAGTCTGGCTCAGAATGGTTTCGAACAGGTGAGCTCAAGCGATCCCAGAGTGAGAGGATTATAGGTGTGAGCCACGGTGCCCGGTGGATAAATTCTCTTTGTTTATAAACTAAATCAGGTTCAGAGAGGCCACATCTTAGTGTTATATACTGATGTTCTCATTTGGTTTTCTTATATGGTCTTAGATTTCTGTAATCAATCATTCTCACATTCTTCTTGTGCCCCATTCTAAAGCTCTCTTTATCTTTTCTATTAGACTTTGTATTATTGTTTTTTATTTTTTTCCTCCTTGTTAGTCTTAAAATAGCAGCATTTGGACTATTTGCCACTGATGTACTGATTTCATTTGATATGGCTTATTGTCTTCCAGGTGCTTCATGTATCACCTTTTTATATCTGCATAGATGAAAAGGTACATCAGCGTCTAATAAAAGTCCTTCTGGTTCAGGTCTTCTGGGCTGAACTGGAACCTTTTCCCAGCTCCACTGTCTGGGTCTTTGACACCCTACAGATGGACAAGGGGAATACTATACTGTATCTAAATATCCTATCACCCTTATAATTCCACACCTTCAAAGTGTTTTCTTTTTTTTTTTTATTTCAAGACATTAAGTGAGTACAATTGTTTTTGTTGCATGGAAAACTTTTATAATACCTAAGTCAGGGCTGTAAGTGATGTTTTCTAAGCTGTAACCCCTCGTGTTCAACCCTTCACCACTTACACAGTTGATGTATTAGAGTTCTGTTTTCTATATGGATGCACAAAGATGTGTGGGTTGTGGGGAGAAATATGGGAGGGAAATGGGCAATGAGTCTGCTGTGGTGCCTTAATGAGCAACACTTTCAAATAAGGATAAGGGCCCAGTGTTCTGTCAGGATATATCATGCGTTCAGTGAGGAGGAAATGAGATGTCTTCCTTGTTTTTCAGAAAACTTGCTCTTCCATTGTGGGAAAGAGGTTGGAGGGAACCATTAATTATTTTTCTCATAATCTTCCATTCTTTGCCATTTAATGGAACTCTTTCTCCAAACAACTCCTGAATGGAGCACTATATTAAGTGCCAGTCTCGATTTTCTGTGTTTCTGTATATTTGCACATTTTTTCTGTTTCCATAGATATATTATCAAGAAGGTTGGAAACAGCGAGTGAAGAATGACTGTGCAGGTGCCTATTTAGATTAGAAATTCAAGAAGATATTTAGAATCTTTGAAGATAAAATTCACATAAACAAATTAAAATTAGATTAGTCCATTCTGTTCTATAACATTTCAAGCCTACTTTATAAAATAAAAAATGAAAGTCAAATAAAAAAATCCTTCAGTCAGTTACTTAGCAACTTTAGCCTTAGTTCATGTGATGAGACACGATATGCTACTTCAGATAAAAACACTGCCAGGATATTAGAGCATAGAGATTTTTCAAAGTAATTATTAAGACAAGGAGAAAAGATAAAGATGTAATATACTATTAACTACCTTTCAAATTCTCATATAGGTATAGAATAATTTTTATAAAGAATAACAAAATGCCTAAAATGTTATAGGCATATCAACCACCTAACTATTTTTTTATATCATCTCCATGAGATTTTGTAAATTGTCAGTCTTCCTTTTGGTACTTGTATTAGTAGCCTCAGTTCTTCAGTAAAACAGAACTGGTAGAACCAATAGTATGTGTACACACACAGACACACACACACACACACACACATTTACCATAAAAAATAACTGGTGGCCACAGTAATATAGGCTAAGAAGCCCCAGGTCTTCAGTCAGCAGGTTGGAGAGCAAGAAAGCTAATAGAGGTTTCAGTCTGAGTCCAAAGGCAGAAAAGACTGATGTCCCAGCTCTAAGACAAACAGACAATTTTTTCTTAGCCTTTTATTCTACTCAGGCCTTCAACAGGTCAGATAAGACCCACTGATATTAGGGAGAGTTTCATTCTTTTTTACTCTATTTACTAATTCAAATATTAACTTCATCAGAAATACCCTCATAGACATAACCACAATTATGTCTAACCAAACATATGGGCAGCCCATGGTCCACTCAAACGATTGCATGAAATTAATCATCATGAGTCAACTTGGCACCCATTCACAGCTCCTTAAATTATACCTAATCTCCAAATGAAGGTGATAATAAAGACATAAATATACCTAACATGATATAACCATACTCCATCTAATTAGGAACTCAATAACCCCTTCCACAGATGAAAAGTCGAAGTCCTTGAGTGATGTTTACTCTTCTCCTTAATATCCCACAACTTAAATACAATTATGGAAAATTAATAATGCTTAACTACTATGATATAAATTCAATATATATTATGTTACATGATAAGGGAATAAGACAGGGAAGAAAACAAAGATAACACACACTCACATGAACATATTCATGACCAAATAAAGAAGATACATTCACAATAATTACAGTCTTCATTTTTATAACTGGACATGTTATACCATGTAGCTGGTATGTACAATTTATAATGACGTTCTTTCAGTACTCATTCCATTTTCCCATTGTGGGGAAAGAATGGTCATGATTCTTTATCAACTGGTCAGGATTCTTTATCTGCTGGTGTGACCCAAGTGTTCATTGCTGAAGGTCTGGGCCATTAGTAGTACTGCCAGGATTGGGTGGTTGTAGTTTTCCATTGACCTTAGTTATAAGGTATGGTAACACTAAGAGACGCCCTGAGGGATGATCAATCTTTAGTATTCCTCACCTCCATTGTGAAGTAGTACTCCCCTGGGTAGTCAAGGTCTATTACCCAAGTCAGCATGGAAACTCCTCTCTGTTGATTCACAGGCATGAGGATTCCAAAGTAACAAGGCAGCAGTCTTAACCTCCAGTTCAATGGAATCACTGTTTTCACCTGCTGTAAACATCACTCCCTCTGAAGTTAAGACCTTTAATCCAACAGAGCATGTCTTCACAAAAACAGAAAACAACAGTTTTCCAATGGGTCATTAGAGCTAGTAGTGAGTGGTACCACTCCCATTTTCACCCATGAATCCCAGCCTCAGAGAAACAGCACCATATATTGAATGCTGATTCAGAGAATTTTCAGCCTTTCAGAGAACCTGCCCTAGTTTTACAAGATATTGCTACACGGCATTGTTACAGATTCTTCAGAAGGACATTCCACCATTCTACCAAGTCAAATACTTCATACTTCATGATGGAGGGGAACTTGATGAATCCTGTGAGCATGGCCAATCATCACACTTCTTTGGTTATGAGGTAAGTTTCTTGGTCACACACAGTGTTGAATGGAATACCATGATGGTTGACAAAGCATTCTGTAAGTCCACAGATGGTAGTTTTGGTGAAAGCATTGCAAGCTAGGAAGGCAAATCCATATTTAGAGTAAATGACTATTCTAGTAAGAACAAAATGCATTTGGAAGCAGTCCAAGGTAATCAGCCTACTACCCTGCCCAAGGAATAGTGTTATACTAGGCATCCAGTGTTGGTCTCTGCTGATAGCAGTTTAGGCTCTGGGCAGTGACCATAGCCAGGCTGGCCTTGGTGAGGGGAAGTCCATGTTGCTTCTCCACATGGCCACTTTGCTCCTGAGCCTATTGGATGATGACAGTGGTAGATGGGGAAAGAGGATGACTGTATCTTCATAAAAAGTCATCCTATCCACTTGATTATTAAAATTCTCTACAACTGAGGTGACCCTTTGGTGAAGATTCATATGAAACACGGATATGTTTATATATGTCACTCATCCTGAAAGTTATATTTACACAGCTCTTTCCCTAATATTCTTTTCATCAATCTTCCAATTATATTCGTTTCCAAACCCTGCCTATCCTGCCAAATTAGTGGTTATAGCCCATGAATTGGGATACACAATTGGCCATTCTACCTTTCTAGCAAAGTGAATAACCAGGTTCTGCCCGCAGGATGGCATCCCCTTTCCTTGTCCTTCAAGGAAGCTGCAGGAGGAGTCAGTAGCACTTACTGCAGCTGTCCATTTCCAGGTGGTGCCTCACATCATGCAGAACCACCTGTAGACCAGGTCCTAGTCTTCTCTTTTCAGTCACCTCTTCATGGAATTTACCTATCTCCTTAGGGCTGGCTCAGGTCCTATCACGTGTATACCACCCCTATCATATGATGAATGCTGGGGTGCATGCCCAACTCTGTGCCTTGGTGGGTCAGGCAACACCTGGTCCATGATAGACAGCTCAGGCTTCATGGTAATTTCATGACCCAAGGTTAAGTGTTACATGTCTACGAAGGTCCAGTAGCAGGCCAAGAGCTATTTTTCCAAAGGAGACTGGTTATTTGTAGAGGATGGCAGGGATTTGCTTCAAAATCCTAAGGGCCTTCTTTGTGGTTAGCCTATAGGGCAGTGGTTCTCAACATGTGGGTCATGACCCACAAGAACTGTATTAAAGGGCCACAGTGTTAGGAAGGTTGAGAACCATTGCTATAGGGCCCTGACGAGGCCATTGTCATTGACACTTCAAGCATCATCTGGCCCATGTGACATAGCAGCTTGCATAGTAGCCTAGACCTGTTGCAGAGCCATCTCTTCTTCCATGTTCCACTCAAATCTAGCAGCTTTGGGGGACATTTCAATAAATGAGTACACGAGGTATTGTGCCTCTTTTTTTGTTTGAGGGATAGGCCAGACAACACTTTATCTTTTACCTTGGAAGAGATAACATGCCCCACATCACAGGACCCTTAGAAAGTTAGGTAAGGCAGAAAGCCCTTAAAGTTTTGACAGATTTATTTGACATCCTCTGCCACACAAATATCTTACTAGTAAGTCTAAAGTAGCTGTTACTTCTTGCTCATTAATTCCAGTCAGCTTAATGTCATCAATGTAATAGACCAGTGTGATGTCTTGTGAAAGGGAAGAGCTATCAACTGTGAACAGAATGATGATACAAAACTGGAAAGTGATGCATCCCTGAGGTGGGAGAGTGAAGGTGTATTACTAGCCTTGCCAGCTGGTTATAGATAAAGTGTTTGTGAGATCAATAGCTATATATCAGGGGATATATTAATTTGCTTAAACAATGAAACCACATCTGGTTCAACAGCTGTAATTGGTCCAACCACCTGATTAAACTTCCAATAATCTTCTAAGGTCCATCTGTCTTAGGCCAAGGCCAAATAAGTGAATTGAATTGGGATGTGGCAGGGATCACCACCACTGTACCTTTCAAGTCCTTGATGATGGCATTATTCTCTGTGATACTTTCTGTAATGCAGTATTGCTTTTGGCTTACTATTTTCCTGCGAAGCCATGGTTCCTGTGGCTTGACCTCTCATTACAGTAACCCTAACTCCACAGGTCAGAGAACCAGTGTGGGGATTCTTCCAGCTGCTAAATGATTCTATTCCAATTAGATTCTAGAACTCAGGAAATAAATATAGGACAGGGTCAACAACCCACTAGGCCCCCTATGGGACAGTCCTGAACAAACACTACTTTGATCACATGCCCACCATAAGCTCCTACTCTGAATGAAGTATCCACAGTGACATTTTGGGTCCCCTAGAATCAGTGGCAATTCAAAGTCAGTGTCCTATAGTACCCAAAACTTCCAATTATTTCCTTTTACCCAGTACCTAGTTATCCTGGTAAAAAGCCATAGCTCCATTTGAGGAAAGCTGTGAGAAAAATTAACAGTACAGATTTCTGGTAATTTAACAGGGTCCTCCTCAAGGGGACTGAACCTTTCCTTTCATTCAAGAAGTTCTGGATCCGAAAATTGGCTTAATTCTGAGAATTGATGGAGGGGCTGTGACAGTCTTTTTAATGATTCAGGTTAGACTTTTGTTCACTTGGCTTAGAACTTTTTTGCTTATATAAATCAAGTAATAATTTAGTAGGTGTCC
Organism: Loris lydekkerianus; assembly: GCA_963574355.1. Taxonomy (NCBI): domain Eukaryota; kingdom Metazoa; phylum Chordata; class Mammalia; order Primates; family Lorisidae; genus Loris; species Loris lydekkerianus. The sequence continues at coordinate 73,762 of CAUYPK010017070.1, forward strand.
TGTTTATTTCACTCAGGAACACCATGGTGAACACGTCAGAGCCATAGTTCCAGGTAAGTCAGACTATTCTAATGTCTATGTTAACTCTAATGGCTATGTTACTACCCACTACAGTAACAATGCTCACCTTGCCCACTGCCACCCTGGGATCCAGTAACTTCCACTGCATTTAGTTTTCCCAGTTCAAGGGCTGCAGTCCCCAACGTAAGGTCTGGCCTACAGAGAAGAGTGATCATAGATCTTTCCAAGGATGCCAAGGCTCCTCTCAGAAATTTATTTCTCATAGTAGTGGTGAAAGGTATGTTTTCTGGACTGTCCAGGTGTGCGTGAGATGGCCTTACATAACAAATCCACTCTAACACTGTTCCAATCTCCCTTTGATTTCCTTTTTTCAGTGAACTGAATCCAGTGAACTAAAATAAAATCTTAAGACTCCCCCCTCAGTGATTGACTGATTTGACCACCTCTTGGCCAAGGGCATTCCTAAAAGGAGTCCTGAGAAAGGAGATCAGACCTGCCTCATCATGGCCCTCCCCTTCTTAGAGCAGTCCTCAAAAACTCGTTAACAGGCCTGAGGCTCTGCAAGACACACCTGTAGGTCCTCAACATGCACAACAAAACACTTGAGTCTGTATAGTACTTTTTCTCTGATTAACAGACCCTTTGTCTTAAGCATTCCTTTTTCACTGACTCCTAGCCTGTTAAATAAGGCCTAACTCTTTCAGCCAATTTTCAGCTAAAGAATCTTTAAACCAGGCTCGGCACCTATAGCTCAGCAGCGAGGGTGCCAGCCACATACACCGGAGCTGGCAGTTCAAACCCGGACTGGGCCTGCCAAACAACAATGACAATTACAACAAAAAAAAATTAGGTGTTGTGGCAAGTGCCTGTTGTCCCACCTACTTGGGAGGCTGAGGCAAGAGAATCTCTTAAGTCCAAGAGTTGGAGGTTGCTGTGAGCTGTGACACCACAGCACTCTATCAAGGGTGACATACTGAGTCTCTGTCTCAAAAAAAAAAAAAAAAAAAAATCCTTAAACCCACCTGTAACCTATAAGCCCCCTGCTTCCAGATGTCCTAAATTTGGGGGCCAAACTAATATATATTTTCCATTTATTGATTTATGATTTAGCAGTTCTCAACCTGTGGGTTGCAACCCCTTTGGAGGTCAAACGACCCTTTCACAGGGGTCACCTAAATACATCCTACATATCAGATATTTACATTACGATTCATAACAGTAGCAAAATTACAGTTATGAAGTAGCAACAAAAATAATGCTATGGTTGTGAGAGAGGATAGCCAAGAAGGGTGAGGTTTAGAAGAACAGGTCTTCTCAAGGAGACCACAAGGACACACATGCAGGGTCCTCTCCACAGTGACTCAGCTCTTGGGAATTTGTAAACTTAACATCCTGAAACTTGGAAATTTCCAAGTTCTGTGAAATCCTGTAGTTCTGTAGGGGTGGGAATAGCATCTCCCACTTGATTCAAACTGGCCAATGAGAAGGGTACCTGTGGGGTGGAACTTTTTGACTGTCAATAAAAAGGGAAAGACCAAGGCAGTC
>CAUYPK010017071.1:0-35890 GCA_963574355.1 Loris lydekkerianus
GGTGGGAATGCAAATTAATACATTCCTTTTGGAAAGATGTATGGAGAACACTTAGAGATCTAAAAATAGATCTGCCATTCAATCCTATAATTCCTCTACTGGGCATATACCCAGAAGACCAATAATCACACCACAACAAAGATATTTGTATCAGAATTTTTGTTGCAGCCCTATTCATAATTGCTAAGTCATGGAAAAAGCCCAAGTGCTCATCGATCCAGAAATGGTTTAAAAATTGTGGTATATGTACACCATGAAATATTATGCAGCCTTAAAGAAAGATGGAGACTTTACCTCTTTCATGTTTACATGGATGGAGCTGGAACATATTCTTCTTAGTAAAGTATCCCAAGAATGGAAGAAAACATATCCAATGTACTCAGCCCTGCTATGAAGCTAGTTTGTGGCTTTTACATGAAGTCTGTAGCCCAGTTATAGCCTAAGAATAGGGGGAAAGGGGAAAGGGAGGGGAGGGAAGGGGAGTGGGTAGAGGGAGGGGGACTGGTGGGATTACACCTGTGGTGCATCTTACAAGGGTATATGTGAAACTTAGTAAATGTGAAATGTAAATGTCTTGGCACAGTAACTAAGAAAATGCCAGGAAGGCTATGCTAACCAGTGTGATGAAAATGTGTTAAACAGTCTGTGAAACTAGTGTATGGTGCCCCATGATCACATTAATGCACACATCTATGATTTAATAAAAAAAAAGAAAGAAATATAATGGCCCCAGAATTCATCAATCTTCCCCCTCACACCATCACCAGTCCAATATTCTGTTTCCTTTGAAATGTGACGATGAATTATGTAACTCTTATGGTTGACTATGTCAGAATCTTTCATATATTTTATCTTTTAAAATATTTATAGGGAGAGATTACTGTTTCTAAACTATAAGTGAACAAGTGCCTTAAGTGGTAAAGTGACTTACCTAAGATCATGCTGCTAACTAGAGCCAGGGTTAAAATATGGACAAGCCAGAATCCAAGGAGATATGCATATTAAAAAGTAATGGAAAGCTTACAAGTCTGGCTAACTGATAGAGCTCTGTGACTTCTACACAACTCATTGTGTCTACCATGTTATCACATACAAGCAGCAACAAATTGTTTACACGAAGGTTCTTGTTTTTTGAACTTAAAGGTACCCTGTCTTTTGTATCAATATCTTTATATCTCTACTTCCCCCTGTTCATAATTGCCCTCTGCCCCCACTCTGCACCATAGAACTTGACACAGAATATATGCTCAATAACAATTAATAAATATGTAAATTTAAATCATTAAGATGTGGTTATATAAAGTAAGGAGGATTCTCATGAAGACCCTTGAGAATCACATATACATACATGTCCTGTGGCTTGGTTTCTCTTGTACACATTGGAATTTCTTTTCTAATTTATTCATTAACATGTATTGTATATTACCTCTGACTTTGTTGTACTACAAGTGAGAGGATGAGCAAGAGAAGAATTAACATTCATTGACACATATGACATACCAGGCACCATGCTAGGTGATGTGCATATTTAATTTTCACACAACTCTGGAAGTTCAATCTATTGCTTATTCCCATTTTACAGATAAATAAGAAGAGTATCAGTAAAGCTTAATAAGCAGGCTAAGGTGATTACCAAGGAGGATAGTATGATTCCAAATCCCATGCTTTTTCTACTTTATCTTTGTAAGTTAAAAATTATATGTAGTATTAAATGTGGCTTTCTACTGACACTTCTAGTAACTGGGCTCCCTGACTAGATAACAAATAAGACCCTCCTTAATCAAATTTTGTGCTGTTAGGGGTGTGTTTCAATGGGACTCCAGAATATTGCTTTTAGCAGAGGGCATATCCTTCTCATACAGACTTTTACTTCCTCTCTTATTAAGAACACATTTGAGATTTCTCCTTGCAACTATTCTTATATTCTTTAGTTCTTGGAAGACTACCCAAAGAAAAAAGGAATTCAGATTAGAGTTTACAGTCCCAAACATCTTTAAGTGAAAGGGGATCTTCCCAGCCCTAGGCTAAGTGAGAAGCAAAGGAAGCAAATTTAGTTTTCCACCCATCACTACCTACCTGACTTAGAAGCCAACAGTAGCCAACAATGGCTTTGAGAAAACTGCACCAAAACATAGCCAACTTAATTAAATTTAAGGTTAGGAGCTGGGAGATACAAAGAAGACAAAATTCTTTGAAATGAAAGTCTAAATTCTCCTGAAAATCACCGGCTCCCCCTTTCTCACTGTTGTGTCATTCCTGGCTTTGCGGTGCGTTGCAGCTGCATGTATTTGAGAAAGTATTATTGTGGATAAATAGGGACTCACAACAGCTTTATAGAGGATTAGCTTCAGATATAAGAAAATATACTTCTAGTCCTTGGAAATACTGAAATACTTTGCTTCAGAAATTCTTCCTTAACCAAGAGAAGGGCAGATGGATGTGAGAAGGGATCTGTGAAGGGAATTTTAGAAGTTCTTTCTAGTTAAGTCTGGCATATAGCTTTTTAGGATGGAGGAAGTGTCCTATTTCTTCTAACTCAAAGATGGCTCAACAATCAAAAGAGAGAATCCCTTTATTGTCTTCTTTGATGGAATTAGGAGGGGTGAGAGCTAATATTCTATGCATTTCTCATCACTAAACCAGTATTCCAGTCTTAGTGATATTTCTTTGATAACTTCTAAGCCATCTTGGGGGATTTGAAATTAGTTGAGCATGATGCACTGTTACGATTGAATTTCAAGAGTAAGAAAGGTAGGGACTGCACCTACAAGGGGGAATAATTAATGAGTAAAGAGGGATAAATTCTCTGAAATCAGCCACCACAAAGCCTTTAACTAATAAACATACTAAAGAAAAAATTTTGAGCCTAAAAAGAATAGATTTTAAAAATCCATTCTTTCTGTTTAAAAATAAAATTAAGTGGGGAGGAGTCTTATTAGGCAAGAAGTGAGAGAAGGCATGTTGAACTTGAGAGGAAGCATTGGTATGTCAACACTACAAAGAACTCAAGATTGGATGGACTCTGCACCAAGCAAAGGCCCATTTAGTTGCTATTAGGGAAATAATTGGTGAAGACTGATAACCTGGAAAATTCAGAGTTATATGTTTGCATCAACAAAGGCAATATTTCTTACTATTAAAATTAAGTAATGAAAATATAATAAAAGAACCCACATTCTTAAATGGTTAATACTAAGCTGTTATGAATTTAGGGAGTGGCTGTGGTCAAATGGCCTCCAAATGGAAGATTTATGATAAATCAAGAGGTTAGTAAAAGCAAACACAAATTACCTTATCTATGAGGAAATGGAGACTAACTCAGAGCAATGTGGCTTTTCAGAGGACCTAAACATTTAATAAAGACTGTTTTCTAAAGCAGTGGTCTTAAAAATGACATATATAGAAATGACATATATATCCCCTCTGGGGATAGAAGAACATGCCTTTTTTTTTTTTTAAGGGAAATCAATATTTAGTCCCTCTACATCCTTGTGTATTCTTTGCTGAAACTGATCTGGGGACTCAGTGATGGAGAGCCCTGTTCTCCATTCACATCTTTCCTCAATTACTCTTCTCCTTTACCCATACTGAATCTTAAGCACCATGGTGCATTGTTCCAGAAGCAAAATCTCTGTAGTATCAAATAATGGTACAATTCTAAAGGTGAATGATTCACTAGGAAAAAAATAATCCTTTTGAAATTTTTGCTTTAAATAAATTTTAGTAAGTGCTGATGTCAACTGGTAGATTATTAAAATTTTCTTTTGATGATTGACCATTTTGAGATTTTTTTTTTTTTTTTGACATCTAACTCAGAATTGGAAGAATTGTTAGTCAAATTCTTCATTTCCATGTGCTTATGTATAAGAACAAGTTTTCTTAATATCTACATTGATTAAAGGAAAAAGCCCAGAAGGGTTAAAATTCATTCTAGACTCTTCCATTTTAATAATATAAATAGGTAGCAGTCATTCACAGATATGAAAGCTAAGTGGAAAAAAAAACCACTATATGTTTCAGTAAGCTGTGATTTCTAGTAGGGTTTTACTTCTTACAGGTAATAATTTGGCATTTATGATTCAATATATTTATGTTCTTTTGATCAATGCACTAATAATAATTATTTTAAAAAATTCAACCCAGATATTTTTATAATACTTTGAAAATTTTCATCAGAGAAAATTTTGGAAATTAAAAACATTTGAATTTATATTTTTATTATAGAAATATATGATACAGTGATCAAAAAAAAGAATTACAAATCATATTTATTAAGATACATTTGGATAAAATTCTGTAGGGAAGGAGAATGGAAATATGAGTTGATGAAAAAGAAGAAACAATTAAAATTCTCATCTCAAACTAAAGAGCTTGTTCATTTTTTAAAAATGGATGGATATCAAATAGTCATGGCATTTTGATTCTACTAGAGACAGTCATGGGAGTTATAGTAAGAATTTTATTTTAAATGTCCATATATACAAATACTAGAATTTTCATATTTTGTCACTATTTAAACTTATGATGAAAAAGTCAGATTTCAATGAAAAAAATGTATGAGTCATACATTTTATAAAATTCTTTTTAGGGATACATGAACAAAAACTTTTAAGGGCCATTGGTTCAAAATGAACTTTGGATCTGGGACTTTAGTCCTATTTCCTTTTGTATTCAGTTTATTTTTTAAAAATAAATTTAGGGTATTAAAGATAATAGCCTCCATCATTCATGAAACATTTATAACAGGCAGAACATGTTCTAGCTGCCTATTTTATATCTAATGCTTACCACTTCCCAGCAAGGGAAGTTTGATACACCTTCAATTTGTAATTAAGGAATCCCAGGGACCCAGAAAATGCGAATCTCCTAGGTATAGAGGTAGCAGAACTGGGGTTTGAAGTTAGGTCTACTGGTCAGCAGGATCCCATGAGTTTCCATCATCCCTGACTCTGTCTTCTGTAAGAAGGTGTGGGATAATGATTCAGAATAATGAGAATAAGTCCATCTATATTCTAATAATAATAAAGGACAGGATTAGAGTACTGATCAGCCCAGAAGTCATCATCCCCAGGACTCCCTTCTTAAGCACCCCTCTTTCCACAAAGGACAGAGTTAGCCCTTCCCTCCTTCATACAGTTCCCACCCTTACACAGGCAAGGCTGTCCTGGTGACCCTGGGCTGTAATTTATTTACATGCTGTTCTCTACTATGAAGCCGTGAGCCACTTGAGGGAAAATTGGGTTTTATTCATTTTTCTATCTTTACAGCTCCACTTGAGGTACTTGGCACTTAAGTAGATGCTACGTGCATCCTTAGCCAATTGGTCTGACCCATTTCTTACTGATTTAACTCTGGATCTCTACCCTGGATACCTATTTGAATAAAAAAGTCCTGATTCCCAGCCAGGATACACACAATTCAATCAAATCAGAGTCTCTGGAGCGAGGCCCAGGCATCAGTACATTGTAAGCCTTTCCAAGTGGTTTCAATGTGCAGCCTAGGTTGAGAACCACAGATGTTGGTAGAGTGGAAAAGGCAGCTTTGTGATATGAGCCTACCTTTTCACGACCAGCCCAGTGCTCTACACTTGAAAATACCTGTCAGTTTTGGTTGCAGCTCTAATCTTGTCCCCTAGCGCCACACCCACCACACCACGAAGACTTCTGCCTTGGTTTAGGATATCTCTGCCTCATTGTGTGGTAGCCACTTCTATAAAACTACACTTTCAAGACATGTATGTATTTAGTTTCTATACTATCTTGATAGCAGATAAGCCATTTTATTAGAAAACATTTTAGGTCATCAAAGACCCACGTACTGCCTGGAACCAAACAACAGATGCCACCTGGGCTTTGAGCAGTCTAAGGAGGCCAGGATGTTTATAGGAGCTGGAGAGATGCTACAATCAACAGGGGATGTATGAGCTGTGTGGGCCGTGATTCATGTGTGTGTGTGGCTATGCATGCTTGTGTGTGCGTGCTCGTGTGTGTGTGTGTGTGTGTGTGTGCAGGAATGTTGAGCTTGGGGAATCGAGGCAGAGAAAAGAGACAGCAGCATGACTTTCAGAGGCCGAGGGATAGAACAAACTGGCAGGATTGCTTTCTGGGCTTAAGGACCAGCTATCTGGGGGAAGCTTCCCTTCAACCTTTGAAAAGAGCTTTATGCTCAAGCTGTTCTACTTCATGGATCACCTTGTAATGACCCCATAGCAATGACTGTACAAGGCTGAAAGAAAGCCCTTGGCTGTCAGAGGCTGGGACAATTTCTAAGGCTCATGGGGATTAAAAACCCCTGTGTCGCTGCAGGAGGGGGAACGATGCCTACTGTCAGTTTTTATTCAAGTGTTTCTTTTTGAGCACCAACCTCACTGACTTTGATGTGAGAATAAATTAATTCCGGAGCCCCGACTTGCTATTTCCTGACTCTGCCTGTCTATTGTCTGTCCACCCACACAAAAGAGAAATGGTGGAACCTTGTCAGTTTTCAAGAAGCAGCTTGCATTACACGTTCTTCTAAGGAGTCTTGTAAAATAGTGCTGGGATGTTTCAATCCTCCTTTTCTTCCTTAGGTCTTTGCCCATTTTAATGATGAGTTGCTTTCTTTATTTGAAAATAAATAAATAAATAAATTGCTCCACTGAGCTGTAGAAACTTGATTTTCTTGGCCAGTTGTGGATAATAACTTTGCTCTCACCCTATTGAGATTTTAAAAAGAATCATTTATGGTGATTCTTCACGCAATTCCTAAGGTGTCATATCTTATTTTTGTATTGAATCTGCATCTTTGAGAAAATACAAAATGCTCCCCAGACTTGGTCTGATTCACTTGCTAAAGGGATAAAAGCTTTAACAGCTGTACGTATCACTCTGACTATAGTACCTGCACTTTGCCAGTGAGGCAATGGGGAAGGGACTTATTCAGCAGCTTTCTCCAGGTCATCCAATAAATCTGTGCCAAGACCACAACAAAGGCTCTGAGCCTTCACTTCTTAATTTCTGGACAACTTACCCGTCTTATCTTTGGAAATTATTATTGAACTGCCTTCTCCCTTGCAGATTCAATCTTTTAATAAAGCATTTACTATATGATATGTGTTAAGTGCTTTTTACTTACTTTATCTCATTTATAAGCTTTTCAAGATTTAAAAGTTGCAAGTCTTGAAGAAATTCCTTCCCCTCCTTATCTCCTAGCATGTACACGCATTATTATTAGTTTTTAATGTGTGTGGGAGGGTGGGGTGGGTGTATCTATGTATGTGATATAAAGAAGGCAGAGAGTTAACTGTTTTTGTGTCCTGGGGAGGTTTAGAGAAGTTTCCAACATAGCGGAGATGCGATTTGTCAGTCTTCTTTCTCTCTAGCAGAAATCTCCATATGACATAAACTTCTTTAGGGATTCTTCCTCTATTAGCATCCAAAGAAATTAGAGCTGAAACTCAAATTATCTTTATAATAAGCATCTCAAGATTGAGCATGAGAAGTGTTACTTTGACAAGGTATTTATTTATTTATTTATTTATTTATTTGCAGTTTTTTTTTTGTTTTGTTTTTTTTTTTGCCAGGGCTGGGTTTGAACCTACCACCTCTGGTATATGGGGCCAGCACCCTACTCCTTGAGCCACAAGCGCCAACACCAATAAGGTAATTTAAATTGACTATTGCCTTCTGCCCTAGTTGTACAGATGAGGAACTGTCAGCAAGGAGGTGAGTGTTTGTAGCTCTTTGATTTTACTAGACCTGTTCATTCCTCAACTGCTGTCATGCTCCATTTCAGTTACTGGTGATGACCAAGCTGAATCCAGAGACACCAGCAGGCAGCAGACCGACTGGACCTTTGCAGTGACCTGCTCTATTAGTTTCTCTGTACTTTCTGGTCACTAGGATGTGTCATTTCCTAGGGTATATGAGGCAACAGGGTTTTAATATGGTTATCACTAATGATGAAACCAGAAAGAACAGAAATTGTACTATTCCATAAAATTTCTCAGAAATCTGAAAGATAGAGTTGCTTTCTTAATTTTCCTGATTTAAAAAAATTAATTCCTTGTTGCTCATTACTAACCTTATTTTACAATCACACTAGGGAGTCAACTGAGCTTTGTGCATATTAATGTTATATATAATATAAAAGGCGTCAAAAATGCCTCTTAAATCAACTCCTGAACTCCTTCACTTCTGTCTAGAAATACTGGAAAGGCAGAACAAATACAATTGAATGTAACTTACAAGACATTTCCTATAGGGAATTATCTTGGTGAGAAAGGTCAATATTTACCATTATGTAAAAATAAATTAAAAACTGATGTAGTCTCAAAATTATTTTTCTATATATACTTAGGCAAATGCACACATATTGGCATGGCCACACAGATGTGGCATACAATATCTGCTAAAGTTACCATTAGCTTTTGAGATCAATGAAGTATAGCGATTACAAACTTATCTGTAGAGTGAGATAGATCTGAGTTCCAGTCCTGTCTCTGATTGTGTGATAATGCACAAATTATTAACCTTTTGCATAATATTCCTCTTAAATAAAGTAATACCCATTATATGTGTATATAAGCTATTAGATGCAATAATGTCTAATGCATGTAAAACTCCAAAGTACTCACAAATCATCTGGGAATCTTGTTAAAATACAGATTAAAATTCAGTAGGTCTGGAATGCTGCTCATCCCTGAACAAATTTTAAGTGGCACAAGATACATATTAAGATTTCACAGGATAGAAACCAAAATTGCTATCCATTGGTCTTGAAAGCCAATTGAGAGAAGAAAGATGAACAAGGATTTTGTTTGATGACCAAAGTAAACATGGGACAAACTCAGTGTTTCTAGATGTAGAGAAGATGAAATGTTGGAACAAGTTTTTAATCTGTTCTTTCATTTTGTATGAGGGGTTGCTCTACTTAATTCCCACTCTTCTGCCAAGGATCAGTCAAGGACCACCTGGACTCACAGTCTCTTACCTGTCATAGTCTTGGCAAATCTCTCCTACAGCTACCAGAGCCTTCAGGTACTCATTGGGTTGATAAGGGTGGATGTAGTGCAGGGAACAGCTGTTCCTGGGGTCTCCATTTGAGGCAGTGAAATCTATAGCTACCTGGAAGAAAAAAAAAAAAAGAACAGGTAGATTTAAGATGAATGCATCTCCTAGGAATTATGATCCACCATGACAAAAATGTGGCTTCAGATGAAAACAAAAAATTGTATATACCACCAATAAACAAAAAGCGTAAGAGGAAATTAATTTGTTTGAGGCCATTTCTACAGTCTTCAGCCTCTCCTCCCCCATACCCTCTCTTCTATCTATCCAAAGAGAACTAGGGATGGACATATCAGGCAGAAAGCCTGGGTGCTGTTGATCCACTTCATTAGAAAGCAAGAGTAAGGATAGAATATCTGCCCTCCAATTTCACATTTCGCCAAGAAAAGACTTCTGTGATTCCCGGGCAGAACAATTCCATCTCTGAGGCACAGGTAAAAGTCTCTTTCAACTGAATTCTGTGTTAAATATAATTTTTATAACAAAGCCTTTGCCATATTTCCATGAGTGGCCAGATGTAGAGAGATGTGTTGAAGTGGTGATAACAAATTTTCTACAAGGAGAAACTCTGTGTCAGACATTCATATTTTTGGTTCCCAGTCGTGTAAGAACCCCTGTCTATACCAAAGAAGATGCCTGAATGTTACGGCACCATGAGTGGGAAGTCGAGAAGAGAAAATTCTGTTTTGCTACCACATAGTCATTATCCTTCAACTTAAATTTTTTCTTACCCCTAATCCAAATAAAAGTTGACTTACTGTATACTTCTTAACAACAAATAGCAGCAGCAACAACAAATGCTTAAGCCTGAGAGTGTTAAAATGAGAAGGTAGATTTTTTTTTTTCTCATTCCCAACATCACCACCATCTAAATAGAAGTTAAGCCAGAAAAAAGCCCTTGAAAATACTTAAGCTTAGGGTGAAGAAGGTTAAAATGAGAAGTCAGAGGGGAGGAAAGAAATGTCTATGTCCCATCTTCCCTTTCCTTCTGGAGTACAGAGAAAAATGCCTTCATTGGCTCACCATGACAGAAAGGCTCCATTTTCTCCCATGATCGTGGGGATTGTTAGATGGGAAATGTTTATGTAGTAGTTGGCAAATTTCATTTAACCAAACAACTAGAATGCTTCCTTGGATTTATTCAGGTGGGACCTTACTTCTGGAAGGACAGAAGTAATGTGCTTTGTTTGCACCTCTTAAGGAGTAAAATATTAAGGGGGTAAAAATGTTTTTCTTTACATGGGTCACTTTTGTGATGCTTGAGACTTGGCTGTAAGTGTGCCCATCAGCCAAGTGGTCTCCACAGTCCCCAGTAGGTAGATTTTCACCCTTCAGAAAAAAACAAAAGAAAACAAAACATATCATAGGGCTGGAACTAGGGTGAGGCAAAAGGGGTGCTTCATATGTAAAGCCCGAGGAGGCACTCACTGTCCCCCGATGCTACCCTTGTATCATCCTCAGGATGAGTGCTTTTTAAAATTTTGTACCCCAGGTTCCTCTTGCTTCACTTTGGTCCTGATGCCACTAAATCATTTCATTTCTATCAATTCTTCATCCTCAGGCTTGGGATAATTTTCTTTTGCTTAGCAAACTGGCAGGGGTGGGCAGAGATGATGGTGAGAAGGGGATCGGCGATTGAAGATGTTAAGGGTAGGAAAAGAATAGGATCTGGTGACTGATTGAATGTGGAGTTGGTGGCCGGTCTCAGCGGTGCATGCCAGTAATCTTAGCACTCTGGGAGGCTGAAGTGGGAGGATCTCTCAAGCTCAGGAGTTTGAGATCAGAGAGAGACCCCATCTCTATTAAAAAAAAAAAAAAAGAAAAATTGGCCAGGCATTGTGGTGGGTGCCTGTATCCTAGCTACTTGGGAGGCTGAGGCAGGAGGATGGCTTGAACCCAGGAGTTTGAGGTTGCTGTGAGCTAGGCTGACCTCATAGCACTCTAGCCAGGGGAACAGAGTGAGACTTTGTTTCAAAAAATTTTTGTGTGTGTTTGAATGTGAAGTTGGATGCCAGTTAAGGAAGAGGAGTAGCCAGATTTCTCTGTGGATAGAGGTAGATAATTCATCTTGAGGATAATGAAAAATGCCAAGGCCAATGTTAGCAGGTTAGTATAGGGCTGTCTGTTCTGGGTCATGCTATAGAGACACACACACATGCCTGTTTTACTGCCTTTTTGCAGGTTTCCACTTTTCCCATGGCCCCTATGCATGTGACAACGAGAGAGGCTATTCTTGCTGAGGAAATTCTGATACAGACCTAGGGAAGGGTACAAACTTAAAAATTGCATAATGAAAAAGGAAATAAATCAATGATTCTCACCACATAGGCCTTTCTATTATTCTCACAGCTGGTAAACAAAATGTTTTGTCATGTAACTAGATAGCAATGGGCAATCTTAAGTACATGGCAGGTAAAAGATTCTTTTTCCTGGCAAGTGATGGCGTCTAAACTCTCCTTCATGAAGGAGAGGTAAAATATCTATCTGCAGTAAATGGCCCGCTACCAAGAATTCTCCGTGCTCTTTAAAGTTAGCATTAGTGGAAAGAGAATAGAGTGAAAGGTTAGGTTTATTTTAAAAAGCAACAGGGAGGCAGTGAAAGATGGGATTAAGTTGAAGAATAAAAGCAAGAAAATGACTGAAAAATGCCAGTTTGTGGAGGTGGCCCCTGACGCCTGCTTTCTGCATGCCGGTGAGCTTCAGAACCATGGAGTTTTCATTTTCTGATGCGCAGCATTTATGAAGACCTGTGGTTCTGGCGTGTGCTCCAATCTTCTCAGCGGGCAGCACAAGAACTGGCCGCTGCTTTTTCCTTCTGCCCAGAAGGCTGCTCTCATTATTAAGTAGAGCTGTAGAGCAGCTTTCCAAAGCCTTGTAGGGTAAGAAAGCAAATGTTCCCTCCAGGCCACTGAGGCCCTGGTGCATGGAGCTGCTTTCTGGGAAAAGGCTGAAAGCGAATGATGAGCATCTTTCTTGGGGCAGTTTTAGCTCTTCTGTGAAGCAACCCCACTCTGCAGACCCCCTTCCCTTCATCTGACAAGCAGGACAGATGGCTGTGAAGCAACCTCTGGTTAGTTGCTGAATCTCTCTTATCATCTTTGTAATCAAATTCTTTTCTTTCTTTTTTTTTTTTTTTAATTTTAGACTGATATGAGGGTACAAACAATTAGGTTACAATGTTTGTGTTTGTTAGAAAACGTCCCTGTTGTGGTTGTGTCCCGCACCCAGAAGGTGTGCCAAATATCCTTACATTGTGCCCATTAGGTGAGAGCACACCAGTCCTCTTCTCTTCTTCCCTCTCTCTTCTCCCTGTGATCGCATTTTTTCTTTTTTAAATATTTGTATACAATTTCGACCTCTACAATGAGCCCTCTAGGTGGAGACACTGTTTAGAGTGGGTCGTTCTTAAGTGGTAAGTTAAATTCTTATTCTTTTCTATTTCCACAAAACTGTAAGGGGGCAGTTTGAGATAAGAAAATAGAGACTAAGCCCACTTGGTTCATTTCTTGGAAATAGCAGAGCATTTGCCTCTTTATCCCTTTGTATCCTGGTTCACCCAGAGGTTCAGTGAGTAGGGCTAACTGTGTTTCTCAGAGGTCTCTCCCAGAGTTCAAGAGGATTTAATCTGAGATATAAACTAAAGATTCAAGAACTTACTCTGGACCACACTGTGGACACAGGACATCCTAAATGTGTTAGGATTAGAAAAGATTTTCTGAGATTTTCCATATTTTCATGCAGCTAGATTAGCAATGGACAATCTTTAGAACTTTGTTAAAAATTTTTTTATTGTGCTAAGAAAATGCCAGGACGGCTATGTTAACCAGTGTGATGAAAATGTGTCAAACGGTCTATAAAACTAGTGTATGGTGCCCCATGATCACATTAATGTACACAGTTTATGATTTAATAAAAAAAAATTAAAAAAATTTGTACCTACATACATATATATAATTGAAATTGTTCTTTGGATATGACAAAATTTTGTACATAGTTGCAATCATAGAATAATTTGCTTTCCATTCTTTTAAAGTAATTAACATTATGTCATAGACGTGGCCTCATATTATTATTTGATCCTTATAATTACAACTTAAAATAGCTTTACATGGTCCACGTAAAGGATATACTATAATCTACATAGATATTATTTTATTATTGGACATTTAGGCTGCTTACAGCTTGTCTCTGTAAAAAATCCATTTTATAATGAATATGTTTGTGCATATGAAAAAGTAATAACTTTCAAAGGAAACCTTTAATTCTTCTACTTTTTTTTTCTTTCCAAATACCTTATGGCATCTGTCTCTTCTAGGCTGTCTATAACTTTGCAATTTTTGTGTCTTATTTTTAGCCACTGTGCCAAACCCTTTCTCCCTGTGGTCTCTGTGTCACCTCTGCCCACTTCGCCAACACTGCAAGACAGTTGCTCTAGAGCTCTTATTACTCAAGGATCCATGTGATGCCCCAGATTGTCCTCAGGGGTGCCCTTGACCTCCCAAAATTTATATGCAAAATTGGGTTTGTGCATTTTTAGCAAGAGGATATAGATCATGTATCAGATTCTTGAATGGTCCAGCTGACCAAAAAAAGAATCAGGAGCATTGACTAGTGCTCTTTTTAGCGTCATTTACCCCATTCTCTCCACTGGGCCTTTTGCCTCTGCTTGATCAGATTCTAGCCTAACACCTATTCTAATCTTAAATTGCCACCCCCCTCTTGCTTCCCTTCTTGAATAGTTGTACCTGCTGTGCACGTACCTTTTGTTTACATCCTGACTCCTGGGTTTTCGCTATCTCATTCTGTTGAAATTGCTCTTTTGAGTATGACATAGCTTCCTTGTCACACAGCCCAGTCATTGCTTACTGTTCTTCCCCCTCTGACTTCTCCTTGGCAATTGAGATTGCTGCTCTTGATTTTAACCTTAGCCTTTTTCTCTTGGGCATCTGGGTTACCTGGACCTTCTTTTCCAGGGGCATCTCTTCTCTTGCTGTTAGCCTCTGTCCTCTGCCGCTAGGGGGAGCTCTTCTGTAGTTTCCCGACATCACATCCCTTTTCCTTCTGTGTTATTCTCTTGGGCCATCCCATCCACACCCACGTACATGCAGCTCA
The DNA here is from genome assembly GCA_963574355.1 of Loris lydekkerianus. Classification (NCBI taxonomy): domain Eukaryota; kingdom Metazoa; phylum Chordata; class Mammalia; order Primates; family Lorisidae; genus Loris; species Loris lydekkerianus. The sequence goes on from CAUYPK010017071.1 coordinate 14,160, forward strand.
TGCCTCTATCTTGACACCTAGGTCTATATTTATAAGTATCATCTCCACTGGGATACCTGGAAGTGCTTCCAACATGTGCCAAACCAACTTTGTCATCTTGCCTGCAGCTCCTCTTAACTTGTGTCTTTCTGTGAACAGGACTGCCATGCTCTTGTCAGCCTGGCACAGAAGCTTGGTCATCCTGGACTCATCACCCTGCTCTGAGGCTCACTTCCCCTCCGCCCCCAGTGCCTGTTCCTGCTGCCGCCACTCATGTAGCCTCGTTCCTGCCTCTCTCCAGGACGGCAGCAGCCGTGGGCTCTCATCTCTTCTTGCAGCATCTTTCATTCTCCCTTCATCTTCACTGACGCCTTTTACCAAACACCCTCACATTGACTTATCTAAAGCGCGTGCCTGTTTCTTCAGTGCCCTGTTCGTTATCTTTTTGAACATTCCATTATCTGTCAAATTACCTCAACATTAAAAGACCTCCAAGTTCTGACCCTAGACTGCTTCTGTGACACTCTCCTACATACCGTATATACTCGAGTATAAGCCGAGTTTTTTTTAAAAAACCTGAACTCGGCACAAATTTTGTGCCGAAAAAACTTGGCTTATACTCGAGTATATAGGGTACATCTTGTTTCTTCATATTAACTCAGCTAAGGTTTTGGTATTTATTATAAAAATATATGGGTACATAAATAGTTAAATTCATGGAGAAGAGGTGGTTTTTAAACCAAAACCCAGTATCACATTTATTCAACCAATTTGTTCTTCTTTTTCTTTTCTTTTTTTTTTCTAAAAAATTCCTTTGAAGGATTAGGGTTTATTACAATTCAACAACAGTATTTTGAGGTGCCTGGCACCTGACAGGAAAGATGGCCCATCTTTAATGCTGTTAAGGTTGAACCAGAAGCACCAGCATCCAAAGGAGATGCAAACGCTTCCTCCTTGCCCCCGTTTATAATGTGTACTGATCAGAGTCTCTACAGGAATAAAACAATCCATTCAAGTAGTGAGGGAGGGGCAGAAGAGAGAGAGTGGTGAGCTAACTCACCTAATGGGTTCAATCTAGGGGTATACACCATATCTCCTGGGTGAAGGACTCAACTACAACTTGGAATTTACTTAAAAAATACAAATAATGTAACTTATTTGTACCCATATATTAATCTGAAATTTTTAAGAAGTCCACTCAAAAGAGGTGATTGAGGTGAGATTAATAGAAGAAAAACCTCACAAACATATGGAAAAGGTTAAGGGAAACAGATCATAAAGGTGGGAAGGTTACTAGCACTGAGTAAGGAGTATCTGTAGGGGAGGGCAGCAGAAGGGAACTGAAACCTTCTGTAGAGGAACAAGGTCACTGCCAAACCTCTGCCTGCCAGGCAGGATGCTGAAGAAATAAATACTCCAAGTTCTTTCTCCTCCTATTCTTTGATCTCTGACTAGTGCCTCCCACTGATCAAACCCAACCAAGAGCCAAGAACAAGAGACTCTAGGTAGCACAGAGGGCTCCCTCCAAAGAGGTGGGCCTCCTGGGGCACAGAGGGGAGAGGTGGAGAAGGATGAGGAGTGGACCTGGAGGAGGACATGGAGAACACCCAGAACTTTATGTCACCTCTGGTACCTGAAGGTATTTCTCCAGAAAGAGAAAGTCTGTTGGTTAAAGCTCCTGGGCTGGCTCAGGAATGATGGCTCACATTCTTTACCAGTGAGGGTTTTTGCCTCTGAAAGGCTCAGAGGTAATTACTGTAACAACACACCCTTTCCCCTCTCTCCTGTGCCCATCTCCATGTCAGGAAGCCTTGTTCTCCTCACTTCTCATCTCTCTGCTGCTTCCTTCTCATGTTGCAGATGGTTTCAATAAAATTACAGGGCAGATAGTAAATAAGACATGTTAATTTTTATTAACAGTTTGCATTACAGCTTATAATTTACTTTACTTTATTATGCTGCTTGAGCAATCAAAATTTATAATGAGGAAGCTGACTTAATTTGGGAGGAAAATTACATCGAAGCGATGGGTATGTTTCCCTTAATAGAGTACTCAGAGTAGAACGCCTAGAGAGTCTCCTCTGAGTCCCCAGCCTGCAACCCTGTCGGAGGAACAGCCTGTGATGGGAGCTATTGACCACCTGCCCCCTTCTCCTCAGCATCTGTGTCATTCTTCTTCTCTTCTCATTCCTTGCTACAGACTGCCTGCCTCACTCCTGGCCCCCACAGGTCCATCATTGAAGGGGATGAGAAGGGTATTGCTGGTGGCCAACACTGAGGTGGCACCTTGTTGTTGGGGAAGGGCAGTAAAATGAGAAAGGAGGGGAAAACAAAGTGGGGAGGCAATCTTCCTATGCCAGGCAGGTCACAGGGACATCAGGATGTGGTAATGGGAACCCCTTAGGCTTAACCTGTGTTCACTGGGGGTGATTCTTTGCAGCACAGCATCAAGGGCAAAAGCAGGCCCCCGAAGGTTGAATAAAGGGCTGTGCAAGAGCATGGGATCTACAAAATCTAAAACAGACTGAAATCAATAGGGCTTTTCCTTGAAAACCTATAAATAGTTTTCTGAAATCACATTTTTACCTAAGGTCTTGGGAAACTATTTCTAGTAGCTCTGCTTTATGACATTGCTTCTCTTTCTGTCTGAGTATGCCCAGAGCAACAGTGACTTAGGTGTGTGTGCCCACAGTGAACCTGCTTATTGCCTTCTGAATGCAACAGTGTGCGTGTAGAAGGAAGGATTGGGTGGTGGTGCAATCAGGTAATCTTAGGCTTTAAAGAAGTGACTAAACTCTATAACTAGCCCTGTATGTATTCAGGGGTAAATGGATAATGCCCTGAATTTAGGCAGGGCGAGCTAGGTCTTTCTGAGATTAGAGAAGAGGATAAGCTGGTCTAGCAAATGACTTCTTGTCTCACCCCTCTGGGAATTGCCTTTTGAGTCCTTTGAGCTCCTCTTGGGCCCATAGCTGGACTAAAAAATTAAATCATTTTTCTATCTTTTTTTCACATGGCTGAGCCAGTCTAGGGTGCTAAACAGGGCTAAGCTTCATAAGCACACTTCTGAAAGATGAAAAACAAATACTGTACAAATTGTATCTCTCTTGTTTATATCCATGTTATTTTCCCATGTATTTTAGTATATCTATCTTTTGCCATCTGGACATTTTCTTTTTGTAGGTCACATCTATCCTAACCTAGGAGGAATTTGCATATTAAGCCAGTGAAAGCAAGTTGTTCCAGGTCAGGTGGACTCACAACCTTGACCTTCCTGGGCACTTTCAAAAGATCCATCTGACCCACTCAAATACACACCGGGAGCATCTAAGTCCCACAGGAATACAGATTACATGTAGGAGGTGATCTGCCATCTATCACTGAGTCTACACACTCCACTTCTCAACCTGGATATCAAGCTAGTTCTTTAGTTTTTGGAATTCACCTTTTCATTGCCCAGTGAACTGTTCGGATGGCGTACCCTTGATACTGACCACTGGGTGTGACTGGTCCCATGAACACAACTGAGGCATTCCATCCCTCTCACCAGGTGATGGAATCTGGCAATCTACATACTGCCTCATGCCTCATGCCTCATGTAGTTACTGAAAAATGGCAAGCATTAAGAGGGTTTCACAAACCACTTGAGGTTGAGTGGCATAAATTTCCTGGTATGTTGCTAAAAACCATACTCACTGGAGAAAATAGAAATATAAACTCATTTAAAAAAACATGATACCATACAATATTTCAGCAATAAGGACTTGAGTAAAGCTGATCCAAGATTTTAATAAATTTTTGTCTTCTCTTGCACCAAACCCAGCACCATACCCTATGCCTTACTCCCTGAATAAAAGCAAACATGAAGACAACTTACTGTAAACTGGATTTGGCAGCCACCCATGATGTAGTCCAAGAAAGAGTGCATCTTGTGGATCTAATAGAAGGAGGAGAAGAATCCTGGTTAATAACAGCATGGTCTGCTTCCTGGTATAATGGAGGGCTAAACTTTGGGAATAAGCTGCTAAATCAGGGGAAGGAGCAGAAGGACATCTGTGGAAAAAAGATGAGTCGATTGATTTTGTCCTGATAGAGGAGATTAAGAAAATAATGTCAATACAAATTGGCCTGTGTGGGCTGCCAATATCCATCCTTGCTCCCTTTGGTTTATGCATGATTTTAATCAGCTTCTGCCTTTGCGGTGAGACTTAAGCTATATTTTCAAAGGTCACTGCTGTTTTGAAATCAATATTGTCTTACATTTGAATTTGGTCTTGCTTCCCTGTGTCTCAGTCCCAGTCTTGGTAACATTCTTAATACACAAGTAATCTAGATTGAATGCTTCAAGATTACAATTGCCTGAGAAGGGAATTTACTGACAATTTCTAGTTAGTTAGACCCCCTACTCTGTGACTAGTATTTGTTGAGCACTTACTGTATACAAGTACTTAACATCCTTCAAATCATTTAATTCTCGGAATGAGACTGAGAAAGTGGTACAATTATTATTATACCCGTGTGATAGATGAGTAAACTGAGGATATGGTAACAACTCTCACTGATGGTAGAGTGGAGACTCAAATGATTCGAGGACTTCTAAAAGCTGGAAGTCAGTATAGTCACTGCTTTCTGCCAACTGCTACCATCTGTATTCTCACGCTCTTTGCTGATTTCTTGTTTTTATTTCTGCTTCTTTGTGATTTTGCTGTTTGGCTCTTGACAATAGTCATTCATTCCATAAGAATTTATTGAACACTATGCTCTAGATGCTAGGAATATCGTGATTAAAGAAAAAGACAAGGAGGTACTCATAGTCTTGGAGCTTACAGTCAGGATCCTTCCTACCTAGATAGCCAGTAACTATAAGATTCACTCCTCAGATTCCATCTAATCCTCAGGGAAGCTTCTCAGAGACTGACCCTCACAAATCTTGTGTATGTCTCTCTAACTACCACCTCCAGGTGGCAGAGAGCTACTGGCAGACTTTTCTCAGGGTTGATGTTCACTTGACCCTCTCTTAGTGCCTACTCACGGCTTTCTTATGGCAATGCTTTGCTTGATAGTTAAGAAAGCCTACTCTGGGTCTGTATATCAAGGAAATAAGAACTTGGAGCTAACAGAACAGTAGGCTATGAGCACTGAATCATAAGACCAACTCATGGAAGATTAGAACAGATATATGCACAAACACCTTTAGAAGACAGATGACCATTGAATTGGTTAGTATAAATCTTTTCTCATGACTTTTTTGGTAGGAAAGGGGGACAGGGATAGTCACATGACTGTCTGGAATGTATCCAGGATTTGATTTGTATAGGTATGCTAAGTGCCTGACTTGGAGACAACTGTTTTGGTAAGAAGAGTTTATTACTCACAGTCCCCAATGAATAAGAGGCATGTTATGCCACACAGGGGTGGGGTGGAGCACACGGGGAAGCCCTAGGGTCAGTCAGGAAGCAGAAGGAATGCTGGGAAAGCAAGGAAAAGACATTTATTCTGGTTTTCACAGGAAGGAATGGGTGAGATAGGGTAATCAGCTAAGCAGGCCTAGGTTTGGATAGTATGTATAATGTTGGTGGGCTTTGAGACCTGTTGAAACCATAGGTGTGGTTCCTACTTATCAGAAACCTGACCCTGGGATGATATATCAGGAGGAGTATTGGCTAGGTATGAGAGAGTTTAGTAAGGGAGGTGGTTGGAGATATAGACTCCAGATTGGTTGGTTTGCATATTAAAGACCCACTAGAGGGCAAGGTGTCTGCTAGCTCCTAGAATTAGATAAACCTGGGAGGGCAATCCCTTCCCAGATCTACGAGGCTCAAATTATCAATGAATCATAAAATATAAAAAATTAAAAATATGGGGCGGCACCTATGGCTCACTGGCCCCATATACCAGAGGTGGTGGGTTCAAACACGGCCCTGGCCAAAAACTACAAAAAAAAAAAAAAAAAAAAATTTAAAATATGATTAACAAAATGACCCCAGATGGCCAGTCATAATACACCATTCCCTAGTCTCAGTGATTGGTTCAAGGAGTGTGCATGTAATCCAAGCTATAATAATCAGTCCTTTCCTTTACTATCTTGTTAAGTAATGATGTGATCCTGTAGCTTTTGGCAGGTAGGGAGAAGCCATTCTGGGAGAAGGAACCATATACAGTAGAATCTCCATAGATGACCACCTCCTTACAATGACCACCTTAAGTTGACCTAATTTTCATAGACCAGATATATACTACATGTACATATCAGTATGGTAGGCCTAGTTTCTATGCTGACTCTGCCTCTGTATGTTGACTGGTTTGTTACAATTCCCTGGGTGATCAACTTATAAAGGTTCTACTATAAACACATATGCACATAAAATATATACGTATACACTCTATGTATGTATATAGTCATATGTTGCTTAATAATGGGGACATATTTTGAGAAATGCATTGTTAGGTATTTTCATTGTTATGCAACATGATGGAGTATACTTACACAAACCTAGATGGTGTAATCTTACAGGTAGACTGTATGGTTAATAGTACAGCACGTTACCATACTGAATGAATACTATAGGCAACTTTGAAACAATGGCAAGTATTTGTGTACCTAAACATATCTAAATAAGAAAAAGGTACAGTAAAAATACAATATAAAAGATAAAAAATAACTACACCTGTATAGGGTACTTACAATGAACGGAACCTGTAAGAGTGGAAGTTTCTCTTGGTGAGTTGAGTTCTGAGTGAATGTGAAGGCCTAGGAAATTACTGTACACTACTATAGACTTTAGGATATACTAAATGTACTTAAAGTAATTGCATTATGACGTTACAACAGCTACACTGTCACTAGGCAATAGGAATTTTCAGCTCTATGATAATCACATATGTGGTCTGTTGTTGACCATAATATTATGCAGAACATTTCTGTATATATACATATATAAAGGTATGTACAGATGCTCCTGGACTTATAATGCAGTATGTCCCGATAAGGTGTGTGCCCATCTCTCTCCTTAGTCCTCTGTATTCCCTGAGACAGAATAATATTAAAAATTAGGCTAATTAATAACTATAATAGGCTGGAAGTGTTCACTTTAAACTGAAAGCTAGAAATGTTTATGCTCAGGGAGGAAGGCATATCAAAAGCCAAAATAGGCAAAAAGCTAGCGGGGCCTCTTATGCCAATGAATTAGCCAATTAGTGAATGCAAAGGAAAAGTTCTTAGAGGAAATTAAAACAGTGAACACAGGAATGATAAAAAAGCAAAACAACCTTATTGCTGATAGGGAAAGAGTTTTAGTGGTCTGGACTGAAGATCAAACCAGCCATCACATTCCTTTTAGCCAAAGCCTAATCCATAGCAAGACCCTAACTCTCTTCAATGCTATGAAGGCTGAGAGAGGTGAGGACGCTGCAGAAGAAAAGCTGGAATATGTGAGATTAATTCAGGTTGTTTGAGGAAAGAAGTCATTTCTATAACATAAAAGTGCAACGTGAGCAGCAAGTGATGATGAAGAAGCTGCAAAAGTATACTCAGAAGGTCTGGCTATTGGTGAAGGTGGCTGGGCTAAACGGTAGTTTTCAAGGTAGGCAAAAAAGGCTTCTATTACAAGCAGATGCTATCTAGGAATTCCACAAATAGAGAGGCCAATGTCTGGCCTTAAAACATCAAAAGACACACTGACTCTCTTGTTAGAGGTTAAAGCAGCTGGTAAACCTAAGTTGAAATCAATGGTCTTCTACCATTACCAAAGATTCTTGGACCCTTAAGAATCATGCTAAATCTATCCTGCCTGTGCTTTATAAGAGAAACAAAGCATGGATTGTAGTACATCTGTTTACAGCAGTGGTTCTCAACCTTCCTAATGCTGTGGCCTTTAATACAGTCCTCGGGTTGTGGTGACCCCCAACCGTAAAATTATTTTCGTTGCTACTTCATAACTGTAATTTAGCTACTGTTATGAATTGTAATGTAAATATCTGATATGCAGGATGTATTTTCATTGTTACAAAGGGGTCACGACCCACAGGTTGAGAACTGCTGGTTTACAGCATGGTTTACTGAACATTTTAAGTTTACTTTTGAGACCTATTGCTCAGAAAAAAAGTTCCCTTTCAAAATATGCCTGCTCATTGACAATGAACTCTGATGGAGATGTATAAGGAGATTGACACTGTCTTCATGCCTACTAACACAACATCCATTCTGCAGCCCAAGAAAAAAGGTCAGTTTTTAAGTCTTCTCATTTAAGAAATGTATTTTGTGAGGTTATAACTGCCATTGATAGTAACTCCTGTGATAGGTGTGGGCAAGTAAATCGAGAACCTTCTGGAAAGAATTCATGGTTCTAGATGTTATTAGGAACATTCATGATCCAGGGAGGAGGTCAAAATATCAACATTAACAGGAGTTTGGAAGACGTCAATTCAACTCTTATGAATGACTTTGACTTTGAGGGGTTCAAGACTTTAGTGGAGACAGAAAAGGCAGATGTAGTAGAAATAATGAGAGAACTAGAGTTGAAAATAGAGTCTGAAGATGTGATTGAATTGTTATAATCTCATAAGAAAACTTGAATGGATGAGAAGTTGGTTCTCATGGATGAGCAAAGAAAGTGGTTTCTCAAGATAGAATCTACTCCTGGTGAAAACGCTGTAAACATTGCTGAAATGACAACAAAGAATTTAGAATATTTCATAAACTTAGTTGACAAAGCAGTAGCGGGGTTTGACAGGGTTGACTCAATTTTGAAAGAAGTTCTACTGTGGGTAAAATGTTATCAAACAGCATTTTATAGTACAGAGAAATATTTCCTGAAAGGAGAAGTCAATCAATGCAGCAAACTTCACTGTTGTCTTATTTTTAAAAATTGCTCTAGCTTGGCTTGGTTCCCTTAGCATAGAGGTTATGAAGCCAGCCACATACACCAAGGTTGGTGAGTTCGAACCCAGCCCAGGCCTGCTAAAAAAGCAACAATGATAACTGCAACAAAAAATAGCCGGTGCGTGTGCCTGTAGTCCCAGCTACTTGAGAGGCTGAGGTGAGATAATTGCTTGAGCCCAAGAGTTGGAGGTTGCTGTGAGCTGTGATGCTACAGCACTCTACTGTGAGGGCAACATAGCGAGATGCTGTCTCAAAAAAAAAAAAAAAAAAAAAAAAATTGCTCTAGTCATCCAACCTTCAGCAACCACCTCCAGCATCCATCAACATCAAGGAAAGACTCTCTATCAGCAAAAATCATTACAACTTGCTGAAAGCTCAGGTAATTGTTAGCATTTTTAAGCAATAAAGTATTTTTTATTTTATGTATATTCTTCTTTTAGACATAATACTATTGCACACTTAATAGACTACAATGAAGTATAAATGTAACTTTTATATGCATTGGAAAACCAAAATGTTTGTGTGACTCACTTTACTATGGTGGAACTGAACCCCAAATCTCTCTGAAGTATGCCTGTATATATAGGCATACACATTAAATATATTTATTAAATACATATAAATGATGTTTAAGTCCTATATAGTGGAGTCAGAATGACATGGGTTAAAATATTTGCTCTTAAATTTACTATCTGTGTGACTCAGAGATAGTTATATTACCTCATTTAATGTAGAAAAGAGTTAAGTAGAGTTTCTTGCAGTCACTCTCACATAGTAAGTATTCAACTAGTGGCAGAATTACTCTCAGATGTGATTTAAGATTTTTAATTATTATCACATGTGATTATCTGCAAAGCTCCTTTGGGAGGAAATTCTAGGCCCTTTAATATTCTCCTGCAGTCTTGTTTTTTGGAGACCTTTGAGCAGGACTAAGGTACTACATATTAAATAAAGCCCTAGACACTGGGAAAGGCACATAGTAGGTGTTCTAAAACCACATTGAGGAATCTCCCTCTGGTGCTGCCCTGAGAAGGAAAAATTCTGATCTGTGACCAGAATGCTCCTGTCTTTGGGGGCAGGACTGTCCCTGGGGAGAGGATGGTGACATGAGGCTGCCACAGTTCCAAAACCCTCCATTCTTACATTTATTATTTTATGTTCATTAATACAGTGAATATTTTATCTTTATTTTAAAAAAAGATAACATCTATTTGATACTCTTTTCCTTTGATTACATCATCCAAATTCAGTGATTTTCAGCTGGTATGCCATGGAACACTGGTGTGCCAGGAAAGGATCTTAGATGTGCACGAAAAATTTTAAAGATCATTAATTAAATTATTTTTGCTCTCAAAATAAGTTCAAAAAATTAGTATATTCTTTCTTTTTTAGCTCTTTTTTTTTTTTTTTTTTTTTTGAGCAACATAATTTAAGGGTGCTGTGGAAGTTTAACTATAGGTTCAAGTGGGCCATGAGATAAAAAGGTTGAAAAACACTGCCCAAATACTTCCTCCCAGTCAGCCCTAGTTTCATACTCCAGGAAGAGAAGGCTATGTACATACCTTGCACTGATTCAGAATCACAATGCCTGAGTTCTTATAATTCTTCTTCTTGGCTTTGTACTTGGGATTGATGCACTCCCATTGCACCTGCAACAAGAAAGTTCTTAGAATGAAAATCTAATCAGGAAGAAGTCAAGTCATTCAATGAGGCCAGGCTCCTGGGGACAAACTGAACTGGAAGACTGACAAATGGCCTCTAGGCAGTAACCCTTGCATTTAGAGGAGCAATAAGGAGGAGTGGTAGAGAGTGTGACACTGGCATCAGACTTCCTGGTGTGAATCCCAGCTCCTTCATTTTCCTGTAGTGTGAATTTTGGCAAATTACTTGAGTCCTCTATTCTTTGACTATTTCTTCTGCAAAGCTGAGTTTATAGTTATATCTACCTTACAGGATTATTGTGAAGATTAAATGGTTAATCCATGCAATGAATTTAGAACATTGTCTGGCATATATAAATATTTATTATTAATAGGGTTAAATCAATGAGCAGAGGGAAGAAGAAATCTGCAGAAATACAGCTGAAGGATGCCCAAGCACCAACTCTTACTATTGCACCTGGGAACTGACTGAAAAGGTAGGAAAATCATGAAACATTGAACGCTGGCTACAGAAATTTAATGGGGATAATGATGAGTTTACATAGAACTTCACTGAGAACTAAAATAACGGATTGATATATATCACAGTGTGTGACAGTAGCTCTCCAAAGGAGCCTCTTTGAGGGATAGGATCAGAGCTATAGGACTGACCAGGAACTGGAAAGGCAGCTGTGACCTAAGGAACTAATTAGGAGAATAGGTCTCAACCTTTCTAGCATACAGAAGATTTCATGGACAAAATCAATGCGAGTCAAATATCCAAGAGTCATCGAATGTTGTGCCATCTTTTGGAAGCTGCATCTTTGGATTTCTACTCATGAGACAAATTTCACTCCTGTTAGCAGTATGTGAAAATGAAGCAGTTTTGGAAGCAGATGCAGATGGGGTAGTCTCTATAGTAGCAGCCTGAGAGTAATTCCTTCTTCTCAGTGTCCACGCATGTGTGGAGTTCATGTAGAAAGGGTTTGTTAGCAAGTGGGTTACCACTGTGGGTAACTAGGGCTTAGACCTCCTGGGGAAGTCCATGAAGTCACGGAGAGCACACATCTCTGAGTTTTGCCACCTGAAAGGCAAGAGAGCTGGGGTGTCTGTACTCTGGCTCCCATTAGTGATTTGTGGAGAGCTGCTTCCTTCCCATCTCCTCACTTCTGCTTTGGGCATGGGCAAAGCAGGCTCTAGCAGCCAGGGAAAGCCCTCAGGCAAAGAGACTGAGGTCCTGCAGCTGAACACTGAACAGGTAAGAGGAGAAGTAGCATGATTAGGACCAGGTGACAGTAACTTACTGATATGTTGATATTTGAAAGTGTGGGTGTCTGTGGAAAACACAGAAGGGGTTTGGGTTTCTGTGTAGTGCAGTATCCTTTATGATATGTGGGAGTATTTGGGCACAAGCCTTGGTATAAATTGGGTAAGAGTAAAATGGTAGAAATAGATGAAAACTTGGTGCTCATAATAAAAATTGGGAGGATCAAGTAATTTCTCCAAGAAGTATGTTATGAACACCATCAAGTCATGGAAATGTAGAGCTGGAAGGAGTACTTCCATTAATGGCAATTATTTTGGAGGGCTGGCTATATGGGAGTGGCTTTGCTAGTATATGTCATGGAGTGTCTAATTTAATATTCACAGAATGCTATGAGGTAGGTACAATTATCACCCTCATATTTTAGGTGAGAAAAATTACACAAAGAGAGATTAAGTACTTTCCCAACCATACACGACTTTAAAAAATGAGAAATATTTTTATCTAGGCTTTTTTACTGATAGAGAAACTATAGTATTTGGAGGCAGTGTCTTGTCTAAGGTCACATAACTGCTTTAAGTTGGGCTAGTTCTAGAACCTAGGACCTACTTCTAGAATCTAGGCACTCAAATGCCACCATGTTCCCCTCTTATCGCATTTAATCATACCTTTTTGCCTCTGTTTCATTTGTAGCATGATACAGAGTATCTAGGGGGCAAAACCACAAGTGGTTTACTATGTACCTGTTTCCCTTCCATTGCTCCTCTCATCTCCTTGAATGTTGAGGTGAATTCACCAATGAAGTCATGCTTGCCATTGGAGTCCCAGTCCCATACTATGCACTGTAAGAGAAAAAAATTATACTTTTTAAAAATTAAGAATGCAGCCATAGCAGCTGAAGGCAGTGTGAACTCTGTGAGGAAGAGGGGACAACAGATATTTAGTCTGCAAAAAAAGGCCAGGAGTCTGGGATTACCACCTGTAGGATGCACTGGCCCTTTTGCAATGATCTTGAAACAGTCCTTTGATACAGCAGGGACTGTTATCATTTGCCTGTTTTTCAGGTAAGGCCAGTAAGACCCAAAGAAGATAAGTGACTTGCTGCAGTGAAAACCCAGTGAATGAAAACCTGGGACATGAAGGCAGTGTCCTGCCCCCAAGTCCAGGTCTCTCCTCCCGTAGCAAATAGCCTCTTGTTTACAACCAGAATCAGATGCCTGAGTCTATAGCTATAGCTTCCACAGTAGCAGCTTCTGTTTAATGATTTGGATGGGGTCATATTAATCACATTTTTCTCTTTTGACATTTTTCCAAAAGCAAAAGAACAATACCCCCTAAAAGAAAGTAAGAAGGCAAAAAAGTGCGATTCTTAAATGTATTCACACAGAAGGTGAATGGAAGATGGTGACAGAGAGGATGCACTGGTAAATATTAAGCACTCATCACATACAAGGTGCCACCAATCACTTCTGAAAGGAGGGCTCCTTTTAGTAATGTGAAGGCTAAATTCTGGGCTCCCAAGTGACACTTTGTAGAGTGACCTGATTAAATCGGGAGCAATCTCTCTGCTTGGTCATGTGTCTTAGTGAAGAGGAGGGTCGAGGCAGGACTAGGGTCTCGAGCACTTTACATATCATTTTTACATCCTAAGCCAATGATTTGCAGCAAAGAAATTCCAGACCTCAAGAAAGACAAAGGCAGAAAAGGGGGCCTTTTACTCAGAGTTTCAATATTAGGATTCTAGGTAGCCTGGTCCTTCTTTAGGATACAGATCTCAACATCCAGCCCTGCCTTGAAAAATCTGACTTGTAAATCTGTTCTCAGATCCTATGGGATGCCCCACAGATCTACAATAAAATGCATCCAAAATGAAGCATAGGTTTCCCCCTAAATTTATTCCTACTCATTTATTTTTTGTCACTGTGAATTGCATCAACATGTATGCAGTTGCTACAAACAGAAAACTGGGCACCATTCCCACTCTTCCTCTCTTCCCTCACCCTCCCACACTGGGTGCTCTCCACTCTGCCTCCTACATGTTGCTGGAGTGCCGTTTTCTCTCCATTCTTCCTGCTCCTCCTCACCTGCACTCCTGACGCAGTCTCCCAGCGTGTCTCCTTGCCTTCCTTGTACTCCTTTGTCTGCTATAACCCACTAGTTATGGTAACTCCCTGCTTAAAGTCAAAATATATATTGGCCAACAGGTCTTCTAAGATCTTTCACAATCTGACTCCCTCGATATCCCCAAATTCACACTTTATCATCCATGTTTACAGTAGTTTAAAGTTTATCTGATATGGAGTTGGTAGGAATGAGAAGCATTTGCTGAGACTTTCACTGATGCATCTTTAAGACAAACTAATTTCTCAGCTTCTGCTCTCTCTTTAAATGTGGAGGATTTTGTTAGGTAATTAATGTTAGAAGACATTAAGAAGCCGTTTGGGTAGGGAAAAGAATGCATTAGAATAAACCGGAATGGAATAGATGAAGAAAAAAGAGCTAAATTGCTCTGCTGAAAAACAGGAATGGTCAAGTTGAATTTTCTCTTTGGTAACTACAGACACAGAGATAAGTGAGGGTTCAGAAGAAATTAGGGCAAGTTTCATCAGAAGAATGAAGATAGACCTAGATTTGGGCTGGGAGGAAGGGACCGACAGGAAAAGAATTTTGAAATCTATGATGTCTAATTTTCAAGGTCAGGTTATTTATACATCTCTCTCCTCCATTCCTCCCTAACCTGCTCCTCTCCTATTAACCTTGTGAGACTCCTATAAATCTGCTTCCTACAACAACATTATACAGATTATATTGTTCTGGGGCAGCGGTTTTCAACCCGTCGGTTGTGATCCACAGGAACTGTTTTAAAGGGCTGCAGCATTAGGAAAGTGGAGAACTATTGTCCTCTGGGGAATAAAAGGAGGGGCTGTGTCCATGTTGAGGGGACAGGCAGACCAGACAGTAGAGTGAGATGGTCCACATCAGTGAGTAAGAAGTGAGTGGGGAGCAGGACTGTGAAGAGAGAGCTTGACAGATGAATCCCAGGAGAAATACTATAAAGGGCTGTCAGTTTCCACAGTTACATAATGTTAGAATTTGAGTTATTTTATTTGAAACTTTAAACAATTTGATCCTAAAAAGTCAAAGAATTACAATTAAAATTTATTTATAACCACTACTCAATTTACAGGAACTTTTTGGTGATGATGCAGTCACTCAATTGGGAGCTGCTAAAAGTCACACGAAGGTCTGAAAATTCTTTTAATTAAAAAAAATGACCCTTGAGCTTGTAAAGTCTACATTTAGTGTGGGGATGAAATGTTTCTAGTTTTCCTTCTAATCATCTAGTAGGATATTTCTTTGTCCCAGTAGGTTTGGCTGTGGCCATGTGACTTGTATTGGCTAATGAAATACAAGTAAGAACGATATGAGTCACTTTCAGGTGCAAACTTTAAGAGCTGGAGCTTGATTTGCATGTTTTATCACTTCCACTATTTTGGTGATCACCAACCTTCCTAATTAGTAGCTGTTTTGCCAACCTGAGTCCTTAAGTGAGGCTAATGTAGAGCTTCAGATGACCCACAATGGTCATCTGTGTATACAAGAAAGAAATGTATTGTTTTCAGCTACTGAGATCACTACAGCATAACCCAATCTAAGAGCTATTTTAAATACTTAAAACACTGTCATAGGAAAAGGTATTACAGCTTACTTGGTCTGACTCCAAAAGTGTGACAAACAGAATTTCAAGAGGAGATTACAAAGAGGCAACAAAGAAAGGATTTTCCAACAAACCTGTTCAAAAACAGAATACCTATATACTCGAGTATAAGTCGAGTTTTTTCGGCACAAAAAACTCGGCTTATACTTGAGTATATATAGTAATCTGTTTGTAAAAGAATAAGTTTCTACTGCTGGAATTGTTCAGGAGGAAACTATAGGACCATATGCAAAAAATGTAGTAGATAAAGTCAAGTGGTGAAAGTTATAAAGGATTTGGTAGGCAGTTTTAAAACTGTCTTCTAACTTGGAGATGCTAAGATTAGTTCTAGTTGCACAAAGTGCAAAATAAAGTCAATGATAAGCTTAGCTTGCTCTGGCTGAAATGCTATGCAGTGCAATATAGCTTCTGTAGGAGTGATAAAACCCCCTTTTTAATTCAAGGTAGGATGAAGTTCTGCCTCACTCTTTCCAATGGGCAGGAGAACAAGTCAATGATTCAGTCATTTGGATAAATTGTTCAGGATGTACATTGTGATCACCATGTCATGGAACACAGTGGATTGAACTGCTGTTAAAACCAGATGTTTTTCTCTCTGTTTGCCAGCCCCTCCTTATTGACCCTTATTGACTCCTGTGTTTGGGAGAAGCAAATAAAAAGGAAAAGGGGGCAGAAACAAATGAGAGAGAAGGAAGAACTGGAAGCAGCCTTTTTTTGTTTTTTGTTTTTGGCAGTGGCTGAGTTTGAACCCACTACCTCCAGTATATGGGGCCAGCGCCCTACTCCTTTGAGCCACAGGCACCGCCCCTGGAAGCAGCCTTTTTAACCTTCCTTTGCATTGGGAAAGAGAATAGGAGTCCTCTTCTTTAGGAGAAAGGGCATAAACCAGACATTTGTCCCTCCTTCTTTGCTCTCTTGGATTTCCCATCATGCTTTGGTTAACCACTGTCCCTCCTTAACCTGCCACAGACCTCAACTTTGTTTGTAAGGTGCTTGCTGGCCGGGAAAAAAAGGGAGTTAACACCATCCATGAGTCTGGCCTGACAGAACTCCAGTCAGGGCCTCCTGGCAGCAGGTAGCACTGTTTACAAAAGCCTTTTTCCTCAATCAGCTGGCATACTTCATCCTGGCAGTTGCAGGATTTTGTTTTGACCTTTCTGAGAAGGGATCCCAAAGGAAGTAAGTCATGGCAAAGCAGACAAATAAAAACACGGTCTTTCCTGCCATGAAGCTGGTTTATGACAATTGTGATGCAGCTGACAGAGGAATACATCTTGGTGAAAAGTAAATAGATCAACCACTCTGCAGTATAACTGAGACAGAGGCAGAATTCTTGGTATGAATTAAAAAGGAAGCCTTGCCATATCTGTGAGAACTCAGAATCTCAAAACTATCTGTACCCCACCCAGGTGGCCTTCTCAAGTTCTTACAACTGATGGGGCAGTGTAGGTTTAGAGTCTTAAAATGTGTAAGCTCAGCAGACACAATCTAGTGAACTCCCTGATTTTACAGAAAAGAAATTTGATGGTAGAGAAGTAACTTCCACAAGTTCACTTGACATAGGGGGACAGAGCTCCAGGTCTCCTGCCTCCCTGATTTCACTACTAACACACAACAGAAAATATGATAGCTAAAAGCTACATTGTGCTTACTATAATGCAGATGTTGTTCTGAGTACTTCATACACATCAACTCAAACCACAGAACAAATTATTATTGTGCTCATTTTACAGACAAGGAAACTGAGGCACAGAAAGGTGAGGCAACTTCCCCAAAACAACACAACTAACACTAGGTAATAATTGAACTAAAGGCAGTTAAGCTTCATAGATTGTCTGACCTGAGCATCTTTTATAAACCTAGGCCATTTGTGTTTATGGTCTTTAATTCTTTATAATGACCCTAAAGTTACAATATTATTACCATTTACAGGTGATTTCCATCTACAGGTGCCATTTACAGGCTTAGAGAGGGTATATGACTAGGATATATGTTATCTAGTAAATGACAAAGATGGCCTTGAACCCAGGTGTCTGATATCATAGCTAATACATTTTTTGTTATGCCATACTGATTCTTAATAGAAGCTGGAACTGATAATAAAAGTTTCCTAAGTCCACTGTGTGTAAAATTCCTGTTCTGTGATTGAAGATGTAAACCACTAACATCCTGTGAGGTTTAGTGAACACACAAAGAGACACAGAGAAAGAACTTGCTCATTGTTTCCATGTAAAAGGATACAAAGGCAAGTAGCCTATGCTCTGTCCCTGGGGTTTTCAGCTCTGTGGAATGTATGGATGGTGTCTGAGGGGTTGGGCGACTCCCTCCTGATTTTATTTTACATTTGCTTGAGCCCATTAAAAAAATTGTGATATACCTACTTACTGTGCACTAGCTTGTTGTGATGGTCAATTTTTATGTGTCAACTAGGCTAAATGGCTACAGTCCCCAGTTATTACATCAAACACTAATCCATTTTGTAGACATGGTTAAACAGTTCATAATCGGTTGACTTTAAAGGAGATTTTGTGGTTCTATATGAATTTTAAAATGCTTTTTCTATTTCTGTAAAAAGTGCTATTGAGATTTTAATGGGGATAGCATTGAATTTGTAGACTTCTTCAGTCTACAGGGACATTTAGTAGGAACATTTTAATATTGTCTTCCAATCCATGAACACAAGATATCTTTTGATTTATTTGTGTTTTCTTTAATTTCTTTCATCAATGTTTTGTAGTGTTCAGTAGTGTTCACTTTTGTTAAGTTTATTTCTAAGTATTTTATCATTTTTATGCTACTGTAAATAGGATTATTTCCTTAATTTTCTTTTTGGGTGGTTCATTGTTAATGTATAGAATGTTACTGATTTTGTGTATTTAGTTTTGTATCCTGCAACTTTATTGGATTAATTTATTAGACATAACAGCTTATTTATTTTTGTGGCATCTCTATGGTTTTATACATATAGGATTATGTCACCTGTAGACAGAGATAATTTTACTTCTTCCTTTCTGATTTGGATGCCTTTTATTTCTTTTTCTTGCCTACTTGCTCTGGCTGGGACTTTTAGTACTACGTTGAATGGAAGTGGTAAGAGGGCGTTCCCTTGTCTTGTTCCTGATCTTAGAAGAAGAAGGTACATTCTTTCTATACTTAGTTTGTTAAGTGATTTTTATTATAAAAGGGTTTGAATTTTGTCAACCCACAATGGCCAAGAGGATGTTGAGAAAGAAGAAACAAGCATGTGGCAGAACAAAGAAGAAGGTACATTCTTTCTATACTTAGTTTGTTAAGTGATTTTTATCATAAAAGGGTTTGAATTTTGTCAACCCACAATGGACAAGAGGATGTTGAGAAAGAAGAAATAAGCGTGTGGCAGAACAAAGGCAGTGGCATTATATTTCCTGATTCTAAAATACCTTACAAAGCTACAATAATTTAAAACAATATGGTATTGACAAAAAGGTAGACAGACCAACAGAAGAGAAGAGAGGTCCCTCAAATAAACCCAAGTATATATACTCAACTGATATGTGAAGGGTATTATGAATAGACAATAGGGGAATGGATTGTCTCTTCAACAAATTGTGTCAAAGAACTGGATATCTATATGCCAAAAATTGAAATTGGACCCCTACCTCACACCATACACAAAATTCAACTCAAAATGGATTAAAGGCTTAAACATAAAACCTGAAACTATAAACTAAGACATAGGAAACAGCTTCTTCATTTCGGTCTTGGTAATGATTTCTTGGATATGATGTCAAAAGCATAGGAAATAAAAGCAAAAATGGATAAGTAAGATGACATCAAACTAAAAAGTTTCTGCATAGTAAAGGAAATAGTAAACAATAAAATGGCAACTTTTGGAATGGGAAAATATAATTACAAACCATATATCTTAATTGTACAAATTAAGAGCTTCTACAACTTAGTAGCAAAACAAACAACCCAATTAAAGAATGGACAAAGAATGGCATACCTCCTGAGTGCAGGGCGCAACCACAATGGGACTCTACCTAACAAATGCAAACATTGTAACCTAATTGTTTGTACTCTCACATTAATCTGAAATGAAAATAAATAAAAAATGAACACAGGACTTGAGTAGGCATTTCATTATAGAAGATATACAAATGGTCAACAAGTATACAAAAAGATGCTTGACATCATTAATTATTAGAGAAAAGCAAATTGAACTAGAATGCAATATGTATATCACCTCACCTTACATAATAGCATAGTTATTATTTAAAAAATACACAGACACAAAAGATAAGTGTTGGTGAAGATGTGGAAAAAATGGACCTTTTCCCACTGTTGGTGGGAATGTAAAATGGTGCAGTGGCTATGGAAAACAGCATGAGTGGGTCCTTACAAAATTTAATATAGAACTACCATATGATCCAGCAATCCCACTTCTGAGTACAAAACCAAAAGATTGAAATCAGGATCTTGATGAGATGTTTATTATTCATAATAGCCAAGATATGGAAATAACCTAAATATTCATTAATCAGTAAATGGGTAAGAAAAATGTGGTATAAACATACAGTGGACTATTATTCAGTTTTAAAAAATAAGGGAATCCTGCCATTTGTAACATCAATGGATGAACCCGGAAAACATTATGTTAAGTGAAATAAGCCAATCATGGAAGGATAAATACTGCCTGATTCCACTTATGTGAGGTCTGTATCGATCGACACAAAGCTCTCAGAAGCAGAGAATACAACAGTGATTGCCAGGGCCTGGGGGTGAGAAATTGAAGAGTCCTTGTTCAATAAGTATAAAGTTTTAGCTGTGCTAAAGTTAACAACATGGTATTGTGCACTTCAAAATTTGTTAAATGAGTTGGTCCAAGGTAAATGCTCTAAACACACGCACACACACAAAATGACATAAGGAAACTTGGGGAGGTGGTGAATATGTCTATGACCTTGACTGGGGTAATGGTATCACGGGTGTTTTCATATGTTCAAAGTCATCAAATTATGCATATTAAATTTGTGCAATTCTTTATATATCAATTGCATCTCAAAAAAGCTGTTAAAAAACATATTTTCCGGTGGCTCCCTGAGGGCCAATGGTTTGCAAAGGCAGGGCTTGACTGAGCTCGTCAGTTTGGTGAGCATTATAGGATGGGGCTGTCGTCACCTTTCCTTTGACTAGATTTTTTCTTCCTCCTTTCCTCTGTGATTTTGGAGATGAAGCCATCTAGGATTGTGGCCCTTAGCCTAGGGACTTGTTGCAGTGACCTGTGTGGGAAGTTCTAGTCCAACTGCCCAAGCCCAGGCATGGGAACTTAAAGAGCAAGAGGAAGTGAAAGGAAAATTAGGGCAAGGAAACAGATAAAAGAAATCACAGATAAAAGAAATGAGAAAGAATTAGCAGAAAACTCCAGGCAACATGAAGAATAAGTCCAGAACAACCCCTCCAAGGGACCATGAGATAGCTACGACAGAGGATTTCACCATTAAAGAAATGTTAGGAATGACAGAAAGGGAATTTAGAATACACATGATGAAAACAATGAAGGAAATGATGGAAACAAAGAAGGAAACTGCTAATAAAGTGGAAAATAACCAAAAGAAAATCCAAAAACAGAATCAAATAAGAGATGAATGATATGAAGAATATAGAAAGGATATAGCAGAGCTGAAGGAACTGAAGCAGTCAATTAGGAAACTTAAAGATGCAATGAAAAGGATAAGCAACAGGTTAGACCATGCAGAAGAAAGAATTTCAGAGCGAGAAGACAAAGTTCTTGCAATAACTCAGATAGTAAAAGAGGCAGAAAAGAAGAGAGAGAAAGCAGAACATTCACTGTCAGAATTATGGGACTTTATGAAGCGTTCCAACATACGAGTTATAGGAATCCCAGAAGGGGAAGAAGAATGCCCCAGAGGAGTGGAAGCCATACTAGAGAATATTATAAAAGAAAGTTTCCCAAATATCACGAAAGATTCTGACACACTGCTTTCAGAGGGATATCGAACCCCAGATCGCCTCAACTCTAACCGAGCTTCTTCAAGACACACTGTAATGAACCTGTCCAAAGTCAAGACAAAAGAAAAGATTCTGTAAGCTGCCAGGAGTAAGCACCAGTTGACCTACAGGGGCAAATCCATCAGAGTGACTGCAGACTTCTCTAATGAAACTTTCCAAGCAAGAAGACAATGGTCATCTACCCTTAATCTACTTAAACAGAACAATTTTCAGCTCAGAATTTTGTACCCTGCTAAG
>CAUYPK010017072.1:0-26446 GCA_963574355.1 Loris lydekkerianus
GAAAATGCCAGGAAGGCTATGTTGAATATTGGGATGAAAATGTGTCAAATGGTTTATGAAGCTAGTATATGATGCCCCATGATCATATCAATGTACACAGCTATGATTTAATAAAAAAAAATAAATAAATAAAAATAAAAAAAAAATAAATAAATAAATAAATAAATAAATAAATAAATAAATGAAAGAACAATGTGAGGGCTGCTGAGACAGCAAGTTTGATAAGGCTTCCAGAATTTTCCTTCAATTTTGCAGCAGCGAGGTTAAATGGGGCATCCACATTAAAGGAGCCCCCTTAGCCACAGTGTTTACCATGATTTGTGTGACAGGCATGTTCAACTAGTGAACTATTGCAGTCATAACATCAGTACTATGTGGCTTGCACACAAAGCACGTGGGCTGTTGCATCTGAGATACTCCACTTGGCATTTTATAGGGGGAATCAGACAGTCCCCCCTCTCAGGGTGAACAGACCTTACAATGGCTTCTATCCAGTCAACCAGGCTTGCTCTTCCCTCAAAAATAACTTCCTGGGCTTGGCACCTGTGGCTCAAGCGGCTAAGGCACCAGCCACATACACCTGAGCTGGCAGGTTTGAATCTAGCCCAGGTCCACCCAACAACAATGATGGCTGCAACCAAAAAATAGCAGAGGGTTGTGGTGGGCGCCTGTAGTCCCAGCTACTTGGGAGGCGGAGGCAGGAGAATTGCTTGAGCCCAGGAGTTAGAGGTTGCTGTGAGATGTGATGCCACATCACTCTACCCAGAGCTTAAGGCTCTGTCTCAAAAAAAAAAAAAAAAAAAGAAAGAAAGAAAGAAAGAACCTCCTTCCTATGTGTCTGGTCACGTAAAGCCATCTGCAATTGTCCCATGGTGAACTGTGGGTCCTGCTTCAAGGCAAGGATGCTCTTCCACTCCGTAGCACTCAAAACCAAAGACACTGCTCCTAAATTAGTGACTTCATGATCCACTTTAATAAAGGTCCTCAGGAAGCTGATGACACTATCCACAAAATCAGACAATTCCTCCACCCTGTACCCTCCAGTTTCAGTAGTTGCTTGGTTTTACCTTCCCACCACATTGGCTACCTTCTTGGAAATATCTTAGAGGTTCTCTCTTCACCCCCTCTTATATTTCATTGGGGTCGCTCGGAGGCTAGTGGCCCTAATTCAGACTGACCCCAATCTGAGTTTGGTCCAGCCTCAAGGACCTACCCAGCAATTTTACTTTCATTTTAGCCATTAGAAAATACCAATAACCAAGGGATTGTATATTTCATTTTTTTCTTATTAATTTCTATTCCTTGTGCATCCAGGGAACCATCTCCCTGTGAGTTGGATCCATCTCTAAATTCCATTGTAGTTTTCACCTTCAGTACCTGATTGCAGCACAGCTTCGGGTCTATATGAGTGATCACATGGCCACCAGGAATCAGTTTCCTCATCTGCCACCCTTTCATGCTTTCTCTTCCCAAACTACATGTTTGTGTGAACTGTAGGGGTGAGGGGAAACACCCCCTTTTCCCCAAAAGTTCTCTAAATGATCAACCCACAATTAAGAGAGAGGTTTATTTATATTGTGCATGGGGAGAATACCAGAGTGATTACCCCCTATCCCAGTAGGATCCAGATTTTTTTTTTTTAGAGACAGAGTCTCACTTTGTCACCCTAAGTAGAGTGCTGTGGCGTCACAGCTCACAGCAACTTCCAACTCCTGGGCTTAGGCAATTCTCTTGCCTCAGCTTCCCAAGTAGCTGGGACCACAGGCACCCACCACAATGCCCGACTATTTTTTTGTTGCAGTTTGGCTGGGTTTGAACCCGCCACCTTCAGTATATGGGGCTGGCACCCTACTCACTGAGACACAGGTGCCACCAGGATCCACATATTTTTATACCCGCTTTTAGAGGAGCTGCAGAGATGAGCAGTATAGATGATTCAGTTTAGGGTCAATAAATGGTTGCTTAGGAGAATGAATGGATGGGGGAACAGGAACAGACTGACTTGTATATGATTCTCTTTTTTTTTTTTGAGACAGAGTCTCACTATGTTGCCCTCAGTAGAGAGCCATGTGGTGTCACAGCTCACAGCAACCTCCAACTCTTGAGCTTAAGCAACTTTCTTGCCTCAGCCTCCCAAGTAGCTGGGACTACAAGCACCCACCACAACGCCTGGCTATTTTGTTGTTCTTGTTGTTGTTGTCATTGTTGTTTAGCAGGCCCGGGCTGGGTTTGAACCCTCCAGCCCCTGTATATGTGGCTGGCTCCCTAACCACAGAGCTACGGGCACCGAGCCATAAACGACTCTCTTAGCAAACTAAATTAACCTGAGATATCAGGTATTGTATTTAAAATGATTTGGGCTAAGTCTGGTTGCATTCCTGATCATTTTTTCCTGCAGTACACTAAGATAACAGAGAGGAGAAGGGAAGTTGATTGATCTTCTGATTAGGCAGTATGTTTTATACAGAGGGAAAACCACTTCCAATGCTTTAATCTTGAAGGGCCTTTAATTTGAAATATTCTTTGTACAAAGGAGTCATATTTTAGGGTTAGATTTCCTAAACTCCTTCAGAGCCAAGGTTGCTCTAGAAAATTTCACATTTTGGGCACCAAATTGAGTGAGGGGCTTCCTCACAACAGTTCTAACACCAAATGCATGTTATCTTTTTCAACAACATTTCTCCAGGCTCAGTGCTTATGGCACAGTCGTTACAGCGCCAGCCACAAACACTGAGGGTGGTGGATTCGAACCTGGCCCAGGCCAACCTAACAACTGCAACCAAAAATAGCCGGGCATTGTGGCAGCCACCTGTAGTCCCAGCTACTTGGGAAGCTGGGGCAAGAGAATTGCCTAAGCCCAAGAGTTTTTTGTTTGTTTGTTTGTTTGTTTGTTTAGAGACAACCTCTAGCTCTTGGGCTTAGGCGATTCTCTTGCCTCAGCCTCCTGAGTAGCTGGGACTACAGGTGCCTACCACAACGCCTGGTTATTTTGTTGTTCTTGTTGCTGCTGCGGTTTGGCACTGCCCATAAGCCCAAGAGTTTGAGGTTGCTGTGAGCTGTGACACCACGGCACTCTGCCAAGGACGACATAGTGCGACTCTGTCTCAAAAAAAAAAAAAAAAAAAAAAGACAGGGCAGTGCCTGTGGCTCAGTGGAGTAAGGCCCATATGCCGGAGGTGGTGGGTTCAAACCCAGCCCCAGCCAAAAACTGCAAAAAAAAAAAAAAGACAATACTTCTCCAACTCCCCTGCACCAGCTGGGTGTCATACAGATTAACTCAATTCAGAGACTATCTATCTAGAGATTGATACCCTCGATGGATCCCAAACAATCAATCAATCAAAAAATAAATACAAATAAATACAAATTTAAAAAAAAAAGAGGTGAGAAAAAATTTTTAAAAAGGTGATGTCTATGTCTCCTCCCCTCAAACAGATTCTGTTTACCAAGGACATTCACAGTTTCAGCAAGGAAAGCTGTGCAAACCAGGGAAGAATTCCAAGAAAGCTGGATAGTTGATCACTGCACATCTGGGTGCCTTCCAGACTGTTTTAACCAATACAGCATGCTGAGATGGACACTGTGAGTTCCAAAGAAGGTCATAAAAGCCCGGGTGAGGCTTCCTCCAGGGACTAGCCCATTCTCAGAGCTGTCGAGGGCAGGCTGGGAGCCTGCCTTTCACAAACAAATGCACCAATTCCTAGTCTCCATCCCAGGAACCCACTTTATCTAAATCTCATACACCAAGTCAATACGGCCCTGCCCTAAATCACCCCAGGGCCAGATACCAGGCAACTAGAGACCACCTCTACTGCCTGAAACCCACAGAAGGTATTCAAATTGCCCCATTCTGAAGTGTTTCCCCTGCTCTCTTCCACGAAAGCTCCAATAAAGGCTCCAATCTTGGCCTCTCCTTTGCTCTTGCCTCTGCCTCATGACCAAGAGCCAGACTAAGCTCAGAGGCCCACTGTGAGCCATGGGAATTGGACCTGTGTGCAGCTTCGAGAATGTGGAAAATGGCTTGGCACCTGTAGCACGGTGGTTATGGTGCCAGCCACATACACTGAGGCTGGCGGGTTCAAGCCTGGCTTGGGCCAACTAAACAACACTGACAACAGTAACAAAAAAATAGCCGGGCATTGTGGTGGGTGCCTATAGTCCCAGCTACTTGAGACTCTGAGGCAAGAGAATAGCTTAAGCCCAAGAGTTGAAGGTTGCTGTGAGCTGTGATGCTGTGGTACTCTACCGAGGATGACATAGTGAGATTTCGTCTCAAATTAAAAAAAAAAAAAAAAAAAAGAATGTGGAAAAGCCCATTCTCTTGACACCATGGGGGTGGGGTGGGGGGTGGGGTTAATTGTGCTCTTTTAGGAACTAGAGGTTCTCCAGCATTCAGGACCACATGGGATTGAAAATAGAAGGAAAATGCCCACCCCCACAACCTTTCAACTACAATAGCCACGGTTTTTATGTTTGTCTTCTGAAGAAAAACATTTCCCATGAATGAAAAAGATTCTCTAGGTTTTGAGCATTCTTAAGCTTCAGCAAAGCTGGAACACTCCTTAATTTAAAAACAAAAAAATAGATGAGTAAGCTGAGGCCCGGCAAGGGAAGGTCCCATTCCTAGGAGTGAGCCCAGGAGAACTAGTCAGCAAGCTATTCTGGTCCCCTCACAGTGTTGGTTATTTCATGCCTGGGTGACCCATTTTATCCCACAGATCAAGAGACAAAACAGGCTTCTTTTAACACATATGCTTTGTTTCTGCATTCTAAATTTGGCCCTTTAGGCTGACAGCTAAACTATGTTAGGCAGTCTCTAAGCAATATACCTGTGTCTCTCATTACAACTTTTATTTCCATGGTTTTGATACTTGCCCACCTTTGGACTTAATTTCATTATCATGTCTGAATGACTTTACTGGTGAGCCAAAAAACAACCATGATAATACACTTAAATCCATAGCATTCAGGATCTAATTTAGTTAATTTCATTATATATTATTTTTCCCAAACAAGTGGGGACCTATTTACAAGAGACTAACACAGATCGCTTACTACACAGTGGTAAGCTTTCACTGAGATAAGACCTCACATTTAAAGTTCACTGAAATACAGCTGATGTATCCATCAGTAGAGTGATACCCCGAAATATTTAAAACTGCTCAAACCCCTGAAATATACAACTTTTTGTTGAAAGTTATTTATGTTCTAAACAGGGACTATAAGATGAAAACACTTCTTAGTATCTGGCACAGAAATACTCAAATTTTCTTTCCTTTTTTTTTTTTTTTTTTTGAGACACCGCCTCACCCTGGGTAGAGTGCCATGGCATCACAGCTCACAGCAACCTTCAACTCCTGGGCTCAAGCAATTCTCCTGCCTCCGCCTCCCAAGAAACTGGGACTACAGGCGCCCACCACAACACACAGGTATTTTTTGGTTGTAGTTGTCATTGTTGTTTTGGCAGGCCCGGGCTGGATTCAAACCCACCAGCTCTGGTATATGTGGCTGGCACCTTAGCTGCTTGAGCTACCGGCGCCGAGCCGAAATACTCAAATTTTATTTTAGTTTATTTTAGTTTAGTTTAGTTTTGAGACAGAGTGTCACTACGTCACCCTCAGTAGAGTGCTGTGGTGTCATAGTTCATGGCAACCTCAAACTCTTGGGCTTAAGCGATTCTCTTGCTTTAGCCTCCCAAATAGCTGGGACTATAGGCACAGGCCACAACACCTGGGCTATTTTTTCGTTGTTGTTGGTGTAGTTGTCATTGTTGTTTTGCAGGCCTGGGCTGGGTTCAAACCCACCAGCCCCAGTGTATGTGGCCAGTGCCCTAGCCACTGAGTTACAGGCATCGAGCCTAGAAATACATAAATTCTAAACATAGACTACCCTTTTGCTACATCTGCAGGTCATCTTTTTGAACTGCATTGTTTCTCTGTCACACAAGGTGATGTTTTCAGAGATGACAGAAATTTATTTGTCACCTTCATCATGCAGGAGATAGGAATTTAGTGAAGAAGGGAGCACTTGGCAAAAACAGAACATGGAGTCATTGCTCCTGTACCTAAACAGAAGAGGACCCCGCCTGCATGTTACAAGGAATCTTCACATGCATTTGACCACATGGGCAGCAAATACAGAAGCATCTCTTCTCTACCCAGTATTCTAGATCCTCATCTGTAAATCCCCATACCTCACTCAGGGCCCAGGAATTTTGTGATATATTTATTAGTCAATATTTGTATACAGACAAGTCCCTGCAAAAAAAATTCCCCAGGGGCTTGAGTAGTTCTACTTGGTGCTGACCACCAAGTCAGGTGGTCACCAAGTCAGTCAGTCAGTCAGGCCACCAAGAAGAGGAGAAATTGGGCTCACTGCCTTTATGCCGTTAGGTGGAGGCACCAGCAGGGTCTCACTAATATTTAATGTTCCTTACTGCGTCATGAGTGGGTGGCAATAAGCCAAGTGTCAGCCCACCAAAGTGCCTTGGCCATTTTGTTATTTCATCCTTATTTTAAATTTGTACAATTTCATATCTTTATAGGGAAAACATTTGAATTGCAACCTGAAAATAATTTCTTTTTTTTTTTTTTTTTTTTTGAGACAGTCTCACTTTGTCGTCCTCAGTAGAGTACTGTGGCATCACAGCTTGTAGCAACTTCAAATTCCTGGGCTTAAGTGATTCTCTTGCCTCAGCCTTCAACTACTATAGTCCAAGTAGTTGGGACTACAGATGCCCACCATAGCACCCGGATATTTTTAGAGACGAGGTCTCACTCTTGCTCAGGTTGGTCTTGAACCTGTAAGCTCAGGCAATCCACCTGCATCAGCCTCCCAGAGTGCTAGGATTACAGGCATGAGACACTGAGCCCAGCCCCTCAGTTTTAAATTTTAACTTTTTTTCCCCAAGTCTTTATATATCATGGGTAAATTCAATCTTTGGTCTTGTTAAATGGAATTCCTTGTGACTGCAATTTTTTTTTTTTTTTCCTTTATAAAGGCTTCTCTCTGGACTAGCATTTGAAAGATTCAGGAAACATATGTCAGAAGTCATTAATTCCAAATAAGGTCTTCAAAATCACAGTTCCTCCACAATCTCTAAAGACCTTCCTCCTTCAGATTTTTTTCTCTCTTTAAATCCCAGCCTCCCCCAGCCAATGTCTTTTCTAATGTCTCAGCATATATTTAGCCTTAATTTAGGACTTCCAGAGGCACTCTCCAGTTCTCAGGGGTGTTAGACTTGTCAGCTCAGCAGTATTCTTACTTCCATTAAGGCAAAGATCACTTTGTCCTGCATTCAGATCATCAATAAATATCAGTTAATTGATTGATTCTATGAAGTCTCTGCACTTAGGGTATAAATAAGCAAAAAGTTGATTAATGTGTCTATATGACCATCATCTCTTAATGTCCCAGTTGTTTCTAAATTTTTCACTGTGCTGAGTACAATTTTATCACCATCTAATTGAAGCAGTGAACTTGGCCTCTGATCTAGATATGGAAGTGATTTTAATATTGCAACTCTTAGGTGTGGAGGAACCAGATGTCAGATCCCCATGTTCCCAGGTTCTTGGTTCCCAGTACCAAAGAATGGTTACTGGTACCGAGTTGATGGAAAGAATGAGCAGAGGTAGCAGGTGAAAGCAGGCAAAGTGCCAAAGTTTTATTAAAAACTGAAGCATAATAAATTCCAAAGAAGGAACAAGTAAGTCAGCTCCAGCAAGGGGAGGACACACTGAGTTTGACAAGATTTTTCCTTTTATGTTGACTCCCTAATTTTATATTAAGTAGGAGTGGAATATTCATGATTTTTCTTGGAAAAAGGTGGAGAATTCTTGGAACTGGAACCCTCCCCTTTTCAATCCATATAAGGCAATTTCTGGGGTTGCCATAATATCGCTGGGTGTGATTTTTGCTATGTTAATGAAGGTAATTCAGTAACTGTGCACATACTACCAAGATCCTCTATCAAGGCCCTGACAATATCTCCACTTTGTGACTACCTCTTTCTGACTGATAAGTCCTTGGAGGCCCTCTATTGTAGATCCCCTTGACATGTCATCTGTTCTTTCTTGGGAGCCCTCTCCTTAAGGTCCTAATCAGGCTGTTCCCAAAACAAGCCAAGTCAGTAAGACCATGTCTGTCTGTCCATGTCAGAAGTCCCTGAGACATTAACTAGCCTCTATCTCAAGGGAACCAACCTGCAAGTTCCCTGACCTGTAAAGTCTCAATTAGCCCCATTCCCATGACAACTCAGGCCAGCCTGACTCAAGCCAGTCCAAAAGAGCATCCACCATCCACCCTGCTCATGTCTAACTAACTGCCTACCCTAACACAATGAGAGGTCCTCAAGACTTGAACCTTTGATTTTTACACTGTCACAAAAGGATGTCATGTAAGTGAAATGTCATGAAAGTGTGATGCTGACATTTAACCACTCATTTGGAGATTTTGCCTTACATTGCCCTTCCTTTCACTGATCTGTTACTTATCTGTCATATGTTGTTACATCTTCCAACATTGGTCTCCCCCTCATAGTTAAATAGTACCATTCTTGAGGTAATGGTATAAACCTAGTGTTAGGACAATTAGTCCTGTACTATAATGCCCTCATATGTCTGATGAATTACTGTAAACCTAACAAACATGCTTACATGATTTCTGAGAATATTTTCCAGTGCTCAGTCATTTACAATGGAAAATCTGTACCTGAAGACTCCACCCAGCTTGGCTCTTGCCAACATCCTGCTGTGCCCTGAAAACATCGGCCTTGGCAGAGCATGAAAAGAACTGCTCTCTCCATCATGTCAGCTCCCCCATCCCACTGCCTACTATGTCTTCAACACACATATGGTGAGAATAAGGTGGGGTCTGTCAGGCTAGGGCAGACATGACACAGCTGGTCTGGTTGGTGTAGGTCCTGCCTGACCTTCACCCCCTGTCTTCCATTCTTACTGTTTTGTAAAAATAGCTCCCATCCTAAAAACACCAGCAGATAGTGGATTGATTTAGGAGATTAACTTTTGACTTGGAATGTTGTTTTAGATCCTGAATTATACTGATTATAGTTTACTGTGGATCATGGGTTCAGCTGATTATTGTTTAGATAAGGGTTAACAAGGTCATCACTTTGAACTCAAATGTATAAAACTGTAAAGTTAGAAATGGAAGAATGGAACAGTCTTGGAGAGGCTACTCTCCCTGTTCTCCAGAGTCCCGGCCTTCTGACAAAGCTTGGAAGACCCATCCCTGTCTCTGCATATTGGCTGACAGTGACATGCAGCTGCATCCTCTTCTTCTGATAACATCCCCACACTTAAAACCTTAGCCAACGTCATCATCAAGGCTGCTTGCTATCTTCTTGGCACAGCCCTTCCCTGTATGGAAGCTTCAAGACAATAAATGCTACAGCAGCTCAGTGCCTGTAGCTTAAGCAGCTAAGGCGCCAGCCACATACTCTGGAGCTGGAGGGTTTGAATCCAGCCCGGGCCTGCCAAACAACAATGACAAATGCAGCCAAAAAATAGCTGGGCGTTGTGGCAGGCACCTGCAATCCCAGCTACTTGGGAGGCTGAGGCAAGAGAATCACCTAAGCCCAAGAGTTGGAGATTGCTGTGAGCTGTGACACCATGGCACTCTACTCAGGCTGACAGCTTGAGACTCTTGTCTCCAAAAAATAAAAAGTAAATGATGCTGCTTGACAAACCTTCATTCCCCCCATGACTCTTTTGGACCTATCTGAAGCTAGCAGAAAGCCCAGCACTAAGTAGGTCTTCAGCAAAGAGTGGTGAATAGAAATGTGGTTCATGGTGAGAGAGGACACCCAAGAAGGGTGAGGTCTAGAAGAACAGGTCTTCTCGAGGAGACCATAAGGATACACCTGCAGGGTCCTCTCCCTGTTGACTCAGCTCTTGGGAATTTGTAGACTTAACTTCCTAGAACTTGGAAATTTCCACTTCTGTGAAATCCTGTAGTTCTGTAGGGGCTGGAATAGTATCTCCCACTTGATTCAAACTGGCCAATGAGAAAGGTACCTATGGGTTGGAACTTTTTGATTGGAGATAAAAAGGGAAAGACCAAGCCAGTCAGGGAATGCGGCCATTTGGAATTATTCTATGCCATAAGCTCCCAGCTGATGAATAAAGCCCTTCCTCTTATAAACATGGTGTTTGGGTGCTCTTTCTCTCCGTTGGACCTCGTCTTCCTGCAACAACAGCACAGGATTAAAAGGCAGCACTAATCCAAAATTTTCTTCCAACAAATAGCAGGCTTCCAAAGTCAGTAATATTTATTTCTGTTGAAGTCTCAGGTTTTAAAAGGCAAAACTAAACCAAATTTTCTCCTTGACACACCAGGCATTGTCCACTGAAGTTTATTTCTGTGCCCAGAACCTCCCGCTTGTGCCTGGAACGCCATGCTCCTCGAACTGCTGGCATGGTGGGGAGATGTAGGTCACTGCTCACAATAGAAGTAGGAGAATAGAATGAGTTAAAGGGTTGTCTCAAACAAGATATATGACCTTAACAAGGCAAGAACAGAAAGTATTCTGAAAACCATTGTCTAGAAAAAATTATAAACAACATTTTTTTCTTAGATGCCGTAGGCTGAATCGATATAAACAACATTTTATGCTACAATTATTTAGGAAGAAGGAGTGTCACCTCCAGAGGAACATTGTCCTTAATTGCTGAAGGCATTGCATTTGAAAAGTTTGTTCCTGTTGAGAGAGCAAACCTGGAAAAAGTGAGGTCTAATAGAACAGAGGTCTTCCCAAGGAGACCCCAAGGATACACCTGTAAGGTCTTCCCCATGGTGACTCAGCTCTTAGGAATGTGTAGAAACTTAACTTCCTGGGACCTGGAAACTAATACTTGCTTCTGCTTCTGCCAAAAGCCCATGTTTCTGTAAAAGCTGGAGCCAGCTTGATTCAAACTGACCAATGAGAAAGGTACCTATAGGGTGGAACTTTTTTTTTTACACAGAGCCTCAAGCTGTTGCCCTGGGTAGAGTGCTGTAGCATCACAGCTCACAGCAACCTCCAACTCTTGGGCTTAAGTAATTCTCTTGCCTCAGCCTCCCAAGTAGCTGGGACTACAGGCGCCTGGCACAACACCCAGCTATTTTTGGTTGTAGCTGTCATTATTGTTTGGCAGGCCCGGACTGGATTAGAACCTGCCAGCTCTGGTGTATGTAGCTGGCGCCTTAGTTGCTTGAGCTACAGGTGCCAAGCCGTGGGCTGGAACATTTTGCCTAGGAATAAAAAGGAGAAGACTGAGCAAATCAGGGAGTGTGGCCATTTTGAATTCTTCTGTCCTGTCACTCTGCCAACTAAAATAAAGCCCTTCCTCTTTTAAACTCTGTGTTTGTGTGCTCTTTCTCTCCATTGGACCTGTCTTCCTGCAACACTTCAGGTTGCATGGGGAGCAGCCTGTCGCACTCAATCCCATCTGTCCCTCTGGAGGATCACATCTGTGCGATCTCTAACACAAGGGGGATTTATGTTTGGCCCCTCATAGGTCACTCTTGATTTGGCAATTCTGATGAACTGGCAAAGAAGAAATAAATTTGTAAGACAGAGGAGTCCCAGGCAATGCCTGTAGCTCAGTGAGTAGGGCGCCAGCCCCATATACTGAGGGTAGCAGGTTAGAACCCAGCCCGGCCAAACTGCAAAAAAAAAAATAGCCAGGTATTGTGGCAGGTGCCTGCAGTCCCAGCTACTTGGGAGGCTGAGGCAAGAAAATCACCTAAGCTCAAGAGCTGGAGGTTGCTGTGAGCTGTGATACTGCAGCACTCTACCAAGGGCAACAAAGTGAGACTCTGTATCTAAAGAAAAAAAAAAAAAAAAAAGACAGAGGCTCATGAGGAGTTTGCAAACTTTTCAGATGATGCCACCCCAAGCCAGTTTAACTTATTACAGTGGCTCATCCCTGTAATCCTACCACTATGAGAGGCCAAGGCATGTGGATTGATTGAGCCCAAAAGTTTGAGACTGGCCTGAGCCAGAGCAAGACCCCGTCTCCAAAAATAGCTGGGTTGTGGGGGGCACCTGCAGTCCCAGCTACTCAGGAGGCCAAGGCAAGAGAATTGCTTGAGACCAAGAGTTTGAGTTTGTGGTGAGCTATGACACCAAGGCACTCTACTAAAGGTGACAAAATGAAACTCTGTCTCAAAAAAAAAAGAAAAAGAAAAAAAAAGCCACTTTGGTTTATAACAAAGTCAAGATTATTTTGAGCTGAAAGTAGCTGAGGAAAAGTTGAAAAAGGAAGAGCTCTCTGCCTGCCTTTTATTTGCCTAAAAGTAGGGCATACATTTGTAAAGATGCCCCTCCACCCTCTATCAGGAAGACTGAAGTTAATCACAGGAGACAACTGAGACTGTCACCAGAGGAACCTACCTGACAAGCCTCCCTAAGTAGCCCCACAAATTCATTTTTCTTTGTTAAAATGCCATATAACCCCTCCTTTGAGTTACTCATCTTTGGATGCTCCACCTGCGATCACTCAATAGTTTCCCAGAAATGGTGCATTTTCTGTAAAACAGAGGAGCTGAGATTCTGAAAACTCCTGGGCAGACTTCCTGACAACTCACCATGCCCAACATGCAGTACTTGCATTACTGAGCCAATGTAAGTAGTCCTTTGTCAGTTATACCACAACCTGCCTCCAGGTACAGGACCCCTTCATTAAAAGCCTAAAAACTGAGAGAAAAGATTTGAGGCAGCTTCTCCTGTTCTCCTACCAACATATATTAAAAATTCCTTTCTTCCTTGGCAATCCTCATTGTCTCAATAACTGAATTTTTGTGCAATGAGCAAATGGACTTAGACTGAAACCCCCTTTCAGTTTCTACAACAAGAGTAGAGTGATGCTGCCATGGGGGACGGATGTCTTAGGCCACCAAAAGCTGGAAAGGACAAGGAAGTGCCCTCCCCTAGATCCCCCAGAGGGTGCACAATCCTGTCCACACTGCCATTTCAGGCTTCCAGCTTCCAGAACTGTGAGGGAATAAATTCTTTTATTTTGAGCCACCAAGTTTGCAGTAATTTGTTACAGCACCTGTAGGAAACTAATACAACCTACAAAATTTTTTAATTTTTGGCAAGGATGGGAAGAGTTAGCAGTAAGTTTTATGGCTTTGGGTTTTTATTTTGCTTTCCAAGTCAGTTTCCACCCCTTCCGCCATGGGCATTTGAAGAGAAATCAAAGCCTTTATGAACTAAAATAAAATCTTAAAACTCTCCCTCAGCGGGCTCAGTGCCTGTAGCTCAGTAATTAGGACACTGGCCACATACACTGAGGCAGGTAGGTTTGAACCCAGCCAGGGACTGCTAAACAACAATGACAACTGCAACAAAAAAATAGCCGGGTATTGTGGCAGCCGCCTATAGTCCCAGCTACTTGAAAGGCTGAGGCAAGAGAATCACTTAAGTCCAAAAGTTGGAGGTTGCTGTGAGCTGTGACGCCATGGCACTCTACCGAGGGCAACATACCAAAACTCTGTCTCTAAAAAAAAACAAAAAAAAAACTTCCCTTCAGTGGCTAACTGACTGTAACCTCTCCTGGCCAAGGGGATACCCTAAAACCCTAAAACTGAGTTGCTAGCCATGGGAACTGTAGTGAAGAGAAATAGGGAAATGGAGTCAGTTAGGCTAAAGAAGGAGTGGTTTAAAATTAAAAGTACCTTACTCTACCACCACATTGCTTAAGCAACATTCTTTTTCCCTGATGTCACTAACTCCCGGGCCATAAAGATGGATATCTTAAGGCATTGACCAAACAATCCTAGGGAGTAGTAACACTGGGAGGAAAAATATAGTGTTCCATTGTTAGAGTAAAGATTACTTTACTGTAGATGTATGTTGCTGTAGATAAAATTTTATATTAAGTTACAATTCATTAGATGCCTTTTTTTTTTTTTGTAACTTTCTATAAAAACTGCTGTGTTTGTGACAAAAGCAGAACAGTCTTGGAGAGGCTGCTCTCACTGTTCTCCAGAATTACTGGTCTTCTGATAATACAGCTTGGTGGACCTATCCCTGATCTCTGCATATTGGCTGGCAGTGACAGGCGGCTAGACCCCTTTGTCTAGTATCAAAAGGAGATTGGACATGCCTCGTCATGGTCCTCCTCTCCCCGCTTGGAGATGTCCTTTGTGCTTTTTTTTTTTTTTTTAATTGAGACAGAGTCTCAAGTTGTTGCCCTGGGTACTGTGCCATAGTGTCATAGTTCATAGCAACCTCCAACTTGGGCTCAAGCAATCCTTTTGCCTCAGTTTTTCCATTTTTAGTAGAGACAGGGTCTCACTTCTACTTAGGCTGGACTGAAACTTGTGAGCTCAAGCAATCCACCCACCTCGGCCTCCCAGAGTGCTAGGATTACAGACATGAGCCACTGTGCTGGGCCTTTCTTCCTTCCTTCCTTCCTTCCTTCCTTCCTTCCTTCCTTCCTTCTTTCTTCTTTTTTTTTGGTTTATAAGAGAGATTTATTTGAAGAAATATTACAACATATAAAAACTACATAAAGTCTTAATTTCCACTCATACAGTGGTAGATTTGATATAATGGCATAATAAAAAAACTTTTAAAATCCAGAACACACAAGACATGGCACAATTTGATCACTAAGCCATTAGTTGATAAGCAAACCTCACACAATAGCTATGTGTCAGCCAAGGCCACAAACACCATGTACACTTTTTTTTTTTTTTAAAGAGACAGAGTCTCAGGCAGCGCCTGTGGCTCAGTGAGTAGGGCAGCAGCCCCATATACTGAGGGTGGCAGGTTCAAACCCAACCCTAGCCAAACTGCAACCAAAACACAGCCAAGCATTATGGTGGGCGCCTGTAGTCCCAGCTACTAGGGAGGCTGAGGCAAGAGAATCGCCTAAGCCCAGGAGTTGGAGGTTGCTGTGAGCTGTGATGCCACAGTACTCTACCGAGGGCGACAGCTTAAGGCTCTGTCTCTGCAGTTTGGCCAGAGCCAGGTTTGAACCCACAACCCTCAGTATATGGGGCTGACATCCTACCCACTGAGCTACAGGCACCGCCCAGTGCCTGGCCTTTCTTTTGAGACAGAGTTTCAATGGGTAGAGTACAATGATGTCATAGCTCACAGCAACCACAAACTCTTGGGCTCAAGAAATCCTCTTGCATCAGGTACCTGAGTAGCTGGGACTACAGGTGCCTGCTGCAACACCTGGCTAATTTTTCTATTTTTAAAAATAGAACAGAACAGAATAGAATAGGTCTCCCTCTTGCTCAGGCTGTTCTCGAACTCTTGAGTTTAATCAATCCACCTGTCTCGGCCACCCAGAGTCCTAGGATGACAGATGTGAGCCACCCACCACCCCAGCCCTTTGTGCTTACTAATAGGTCTAAGACTATGCAAGACATTCCTACAGATCCTCCATACATGCTACAAACCACTTGAGTCTGGGCATAACTCACTTGTTTGTCTCTGTTTAACAGACCCTCATCTTAACTCTGCATTGCTTTTTGCTGATCTACTAGACAAAACCTAACTCTTTCAGCTAATTGTCAGCCAAAGAATGTTTAAGCCCACCTATAACCTGTAAGATGCCTACCCTCCCACCATCACCCCCACTCTGCCTTGAGATGTCCCACCTTTTGGGCCAAACCAATGTATGCCTTCCACATATTAATTTATGACTTTACATGCAATTCCTGTCTCCCTGAAATGTACAAAACAAAAGTGTAACCCCACCACACCAGTGAGAGTACGTGTAGTAAGAATAAGATAGAGTCATTCAGGCTAGGGCTGAAACGACATGGCTGATCTGGTCAGTTTAGGTCTACATGACATCCACCTCATGTCTCCCATTCTTGCTGTTTTGTAAATTCAACTTTAACCTAAAAGTGCATATCTTGAATAGTTTAAGACAATTAATGTAGAAGAACTTTTGAATTGGAATATTATTTTAGGTCCTGGGTTATACTGATTATTGTTTATTACGGGTCATCACTTACGTTGATTTTTTGTTTTTTACTTTTTGAGACAGAGCCTCAAGCTTTTGCCCTGGGTAGAGTACTGTGGCATCACAGCTCACAGCAACCTCCAACTCCTGGGTTTAAGCAATTCTTTTGCCTCAGCCTCCCAAGTGGCTGGGACTACAGGTGCCTGCCACAGTGCCTGGCTATTTTCTGGTTGTAGTTGTCATTGTTTTTTGGCAGGCCCAGGCTGGATTTTAAACCGCCAGCTCTGGTGCATGTGGCTAGCACCTTAGCTCCTTGAGCTACAGGCACTGAGCCAGTTATGCCAATTATTGTTTTTAAGATAAGGATTAACATGGTTTTTGCTTTGACCTTTATGTATAAAACTATAGTTTTAGAAATGGAAGAACAGGCTTGGCGCCTGTAGCTCAAGCAGCTAAGGCGCCAGCCACATACACCAGAGCTGACGGGTTCAAACCCAGCCCAGGCCTACCAAACAACAATGACAGCTACAACCAAAAAGTAGCCGGGCATTGTGGCGGGTGCCTGTAGTCCCAGCTACTTGGGAGGCTAAAGCAAAAGACTCACCTAAGCACAAGAGCTGGAGGTTGCTGTGAGCTGTGACACCACGTCATTCTACCAAGGGTGACAAAGGGAGACTCTGTCTAAAAAAAAAAAAAAAGGAAGAACAAGGCTGGGCACTGTGGCTCATGCCTGTAATTCCAACAATTGGGAGGCTGAGGTGGATGGATTGCCTGAGCTCACAAGTTCGAGACCATCCTGAGCCAGCACAAGATCTCATCTCTAAAAATAACTGGGCATTGTGGTGGGCACCTGTAGTCCCAGCCACTTGGGTGGCTGAGGCAAGAGAATCACTTAAGCCTAAGAGTTTGAGGTTGGTGTGAGCTGTGTTGCCACAGCACTCTACCAAGGGTGACAAAGTGAGACTTTGTCTCAAAAAAAAAAGAAAAGAAAAGAAATAGAAGAACACAACAGTCTTTAAAAGGCTTCTCTCACTGTTCTCCAGAATTGCTGGCCTTCTGACAAAGTTTGGTGGACCCATCGCCATCTCTCCATATTGGCTGACAGTGACAGGCAGCCAGAGGCAAAAAGAGCCAGACCCTCTTTGACAGCTAACAGCAAATTCATTTGCTCAAGGCTTCTTGGGTGTAGCTATGGGTCATGGTTCTCAATTTTGCCTGAGAATAAATCTCTTATTTATTTATTTATTTTTATTTTACTTTTTTGAGACAGAGTATCACTCTGTGCCCTGGGAAGAGAGAATGCTCTGGTTTCATAGCTCACAGCAACCGCAAACTCCTGGGCCCAAGCAATCCTCTTGCCTCAGCCTCCCAGTAGCTGGGAGTATGGCCACCCACCACAATATCTTGGACAGTTTTTCTATTTTTATTAGAGACATTGTCTTGCTCTTGCTCAGGCGGGTATTGAACGCCTGAGCTCAAGCAATCCACCCACTCTTCCGCCTTCCAAAGTACAAGGATTATAAGGATAAGCCACCTCGCCTGGCCAGAATGCCATGGTGTCACAGCTCACAGCAACCTCCAGCTCTTGGGCTTAAGCGATTCTCTTGCCTCAGCCTCCCAAGTAGCCGGGACTGCAGTAGGCCAGCACAACGCCCGGCTATTTTTTGGTTGTACTTGTCATTGTTGTTTGGTGGGCCTGTACTGGATTCGAAACCACCAGCTCCAATGTATGTGGCTGGCCCCCTAGCTGCTTGAGCTACAGGCACCGAGCCCTTTTTTTTTTTTTTTTTTTTTTTTGAGACAGAGTCTCAAGCTGTTGCTCTGGGAAGAGTGCTGTGGTGTCACACCTCACAAAAATCTCAAACTCTTGGGCTTAAGCGATTCTTTTGCCTCAGCCTCCCAAGTAGCTGGGACTACAGGCGCCCACCCCAATAGTGTCTGGCTATTTTGTTGTTGTTGTTGCAGTTGTCATTGTTGTCTTAGCTGGCCCTGGCCAGGTTCGAACACGCCAGCCTCGGTGTCTGTGGCCGGTGCTATAACCACTGTGCTACCAGCACTGAGCCTATGGTTTCTTTTCCATTGACACTTTTTTTCTCCAGGCAAGGAAGTAGCCCTATATTCATCAGATCAGATTTCTCTTCTCCTTCTTCAGAGCCTGGGTCTGACTGATTTTATGTTAAACAAACAAATGTGAGTTCAAATCTGCCAAGATGATCTCTGTCATGTCTCCTCTTTCTTCATTATGAGGTAGAACTTCTATGCATATGGAAATTCAACCTCCTTTTTTCTTTTTCTTTTTTTAATTTTTTGAGACAGAGCCTCAAGCTGTCACTCTGTGCAGAGCACTGTGACATCAAACTCCTGGGCCCAAGCAATTCTCCTGCCTCCACCTCCCAAGTAGCTGGGACATCAGGGGCCCACCACAACACCCAGCTATTTTTTGGTTGCAGCCATCATTGTTTGGCGGGCCCAGGCTGGATTCAAACCCACCAGCTCAATCAACCTCCTTTTTTCTATTTTGTTCAAATTCTACTTAAAGTTTTTTTTTGTTTGTTTGTTTTACGGGGATGGCCGCTGTTTGAGAAGAGAGCATGAAAGGTAGATTATGCAGGGCTAGATGTGTTCCCTAGAGGAAAACCCATCAGCAACAGAAACTCCACTTAGACCTTCCTCACAGTGAAATTCACACCCTCTCCTGCTTTAGGAAAACAAGCAGCTTGCCTTCGCTTATGTCGAAATAATCTAATAGGTTCACCTGCCATGGCCAGCACCCCACTCTTTGAATCATGGTGAGTCTGGGTATGTGCCCAGGTCTGTAGAATGACCTGCTTGGCCTGGCCTCAATCCACCAGTGAATGTCCCGCTAGCTGCACTATATAAAGCTAACACCATGAAACCTTTCGCTGCCCCAGAGGACTTGTCTGGGAGAATTTGATGTCTACAGTTTGTCATTACTTAAGCTTAATTTATTTGTACAAGGAGAAATATATAAAATGTGTAGATTTCACACATTTTTCTATAAAGCCTAAGTGTTTCCAGATACTGACAATTTTTTAGGTCATTCCCTCAGATTGATACCTCAAGGAGACGATCTTTCTTTGTAGAAAAGCCTTTAAATCATTCGCTGAAGGCTGTGCTATTTGCTTTCTTTTATTTCTTTGATAAAGCTGACTTCTTTCTGTAGCTAAGGCAGTGGAGTGGTAATGGGTGTCTTCTATCTAGCACCTACCCAAGGGGACAAACCCTCTCCCCTAAAGGCCTCCCAAGCTCACCAGTGCAGAACTTTCCCATTACTCTGCTGGTGGTACACTAAGCTATTACGCTTGCCTGTTATTATTTTATATAGAAAATAAAAAGATTTACTTCTGTACGTCTGTCTCAGCTTTTTTATTTTTTGGAAGGCAGCACATGTAGTGTACATTTCTGACTGTAACAAGTAATGTTATTTCTTGTGTGCCCATCTCTGTCTTAAAGTCCCCTGATACTTCCAGTTGGGGAGAATAGGTACCTAATTGCATACTTTTTATTTCAAATAACATTTGCACACATTCCATGGGGATTTCAATATACTTCTACTAGGGAGAAGTAAACAACAATGAAATTGACAATAAGGCTTAGCCCCTATAGCTCAGCTGTTAGGGCACCAACCACATACACAGGGGCTGGGGGGTTCAAACCCAACCCTGGCCTGCCAAACAATAATGACAACTACAATTAAAAAATAGCCATGTGTTCTGGCCAGTGCCTATAGTCCCAGCTACTTGGGAGGCTGAGACAAGAGAATTGCTTAAGCCCGAGAGTTTGAAGTTGCTGTGAGCCATGATGCCACAGCACTCTACCAAGGGCAACATAGCGAGACTCTATCTCAAAAAAAAAAAGAAATTGACAATAACTTCTGAAAAATAATCCAAGAGAAAATCATTTTTCTTTTTCCTGTGCTTTTCTTTTTTTTTTTTTGTTTTTGTTTGAGACAGTCTCAAGCTATCACCCTGGGTAGAGTGCCATGGGTCACAACAACCTCAAACTCCTGGGCCCAAGTGAGTCTCTTGCCTCAGCCTTCCATGTAGCTGAGACTATGGACTACAGGCACCCGCCACAACGCCCAGCTATTTTTTGGTCCAGGTGGGATTTGAACCTGCCAGCTCCCGTGTATGTGGCTGGCCCCCTAGCTGCCTGAGCTATAGGCACTGAGCCTCAATAATCGTTTTTCTTTATAAGGAAAAGAAAAAAACGCATTAGATACAAACAACATTATCTAAATATTTATTTGATGATTTAAAAGACATCATCTCAGGACTTTGTGAGGCATAGACACATTCCTTGTCCTGGACTAAACTGCCTTCAAATGACCAAGACCAATATCTGAGTTCAGTCTCTGGTCAATGAGTTCACCAGGACAGGGGCCATCCCAGGGAAAGAGTCAATGTTGGGGTCCAGGGTGGGAAGTTGCAGCAGCGTCCCTCCCTCCAGTGGCCTTTGGTCAGTGCCCTTGCCACTCCTCCATCAGAAGGTGGGGTAGACTTCCCTCCCTTTGCCTTGGGCTGGCCTCAGATGGGGTTTTGACCAAGAACATACAGAAGTCACTACGTATGACTGCCAAGACTGAGCCAAAGGTGACCTGTGGCTCTTCTTGCCTTGCCTCCTTCAAGTCTTCACTAATCTCTCCGTCTGGTCCCCGCTCTCTCCTTCACTGTGTTCATCACTTCACTTCAAGGCCTTAAATCCCCTTCTTCAACGTGTTCACACCTCCCCTTTCCCCACTCCCTCCTCCCATGCCTTCCTGCTCCCTCCCAGCCCACTCCCTCCACCACTGACCTTGAGCACCACCCAAAGAACCCAGCATCCTTGAGACAGAGACCACTTGGAGCAAAGGAGACCTCCACCCAGCATCCAGC
Source organism: Loris lydekkerianus (assembly GCA_963574355.1). Lineage (NCBI taxonomy): Eukaryota > Metazoa > Chordata > Mammalia > Primates > Lorisidae > Loris > Loris lydekkerianus. Next base: position 20,828 of record CAUYPK010017072.1, read on the forward strand.
TGCTTTAGCAGTCCTACACTTGCAGTTTTATGGGCCAGGCCACTATGGCACTGCCAGCCCCAGAGGTTCCAGCCCCCACCTATCTGCCAGCCAAGGAGTGGAGCAAAACTACACAGCAGCGCCTTCCCCGTCTGCTGATCTAAGAATTTTGCACAAATAAAATTATGATTGTTATCTTAAGCCAAGATACTAAGTTCCTGGGTGGTTTTTCATTCGCTGAGTGTCAGGATATAGTCAGAGGTCCCAGCAGCCTGGCAGTGAATGGTGCCAGGGAACCCTGGGTCTACTGGGCCATCATGCTACACAGGCTCATCACTGGACAGCACAGGGGCTACTAGGAAGGAAGAGGACAGGGACCTACATCCTAGTGCCTGAGCCACAGAGGCTGGTTTCTAAAACAGAAAGAGATTCATGAACTGAATCTCTGAGGTCAGAGCTACCACCAAACACAGATTTAGTTCCACAGATTTAGATGAAAGGCACTCACACACGCTGCATGGGGCCAGAACATGTCAACTGAATCACGGACTTATTTGCCAATGGGATCAAATGCCCAAGACAATTCAATATGTTAAATGTTTATATAGAAATACTTGTATCTGGAACTTTCTGCATCCACATTTACCTCCATAGGGGGTTTTGTTTGTTTGTTTGTTTGGATCTTCACTTCTGCCTTCACCCATGAATGAAGGGACCAAACAAGAGTATGAGGATGACGCTGGTGATACCATCTACAAGCTAACAGCTCGCTTCTGGAACACTGAATGCAGAGGGGAGAGCGTTGCTGGAGGAAATAGCAAGGAAACCACAGCCAAGAGGAAGCCACAGCTAGACAACCAGCTACAGGTGGGATGAAATGAGGTGTCAGAAGGCAGAATGGGGCTGAAAACTAAACAGTGTTGAAGATGATGTATGGACTAGTCAGTGTCCCTCTCCCCACCCTGTGAACAAAACTACACGGACCACCTGTCAGGCACTGACTCCAGGCAAAGAGTAAAAAGTGTGCAGTCTGGAAGGACTTGGGCAGCTTCATGCACAGAGTAAAGGCCCCCTCCGCTGAAGTAACTGGGGGCAGAGCCCTCATTTAGCATAGCTAGTTCTCTGTCCACTCCTGCCAAAGGCAATCCAAAGTCAGCAGTCCCTGTTCATGTCCCAGAGTTCCAGTCAGCCTTTATAGTGCCTCATTCTTAAATATGAAAGGAAAAATAAGGCCCTCCACAGATTAGAGAAAACTTGTGCTATGAGCGAAAGCCACCAGGATTCTAAACAGAGAAAGACAAAGACAGAGATTTAGCCCTGGAGAAAACAGAGAATTCAAAGAACATAAAGCATGGAAAAACAAAACTTCTTTGATCAGCATCCCCAGAGAGATAGTAGAACAAACTGCATCCATAGAGCAAGAACCTGGGGCATGATGAAAAATGAGCCATGCAAGAAAAACCACAGCAAAAGCCTCTGAAAATTAAAATTATGTTTCACAAAATAGAAAGTAATAAATATGGATGGACAATAATGTTCAGGAAAGAGGAGACAGAAAATGTGCCAGAAATGATAAGAGATGAGATGATACAATCCAGAGAGGTACAAAACCTACCTAATAGGAATTGCAGAAAAAGAAGGAAAAAAGGAGAACATTAAACAAAGGGTATAAGGTTACGAAATAAATGATTAACTTTTCTAAGAGCTGAGGAAAAACACAATCTTCAGACTTACAGAACCATTGAGAGTATCATTTGTATAACCACTTTGAAGAACATCTTGATAATGGAGTTGACTGTCCAACCGGCCAGTAATTTCACTGTCACCTCAGTATGGTAAGGGCAGAGCTTACAGTCTGGGATCCCCTCCTAAACCAGGAGTTGGGTGTGGACCTGCTGATTTTAGAATCTTAGTCCTCAGGATATCTGAGCAGGTTGGGAGCAGCCAGACCATCCAGGGAACTGCATCTCCTGCTGGGAGCAGCATCCATTCATTGCATTGAGTCCCATGTGGCCTTCCTGTGGTGCCAGGTTCATGGTGCACCATGGTGAGGAGAGGCTACAAAGCACTTGCCTGGAGAGACACTGGCACCTTAACAAGTGAGATGTAGGTAATCCATCACAGCGTTATTTCTCGGAGCAAAATAAATGGGAGTAGCCTAAATAGCTACCAGTGGGAAATGGATTAAATATCAATAGTAATATGTGAGGAGCTTCCAGGTTGGTGAACACATGCATGTGCCTGGGGGTTGTGGCGGTACCCCCGAGGGGGCACAGGAGCTCCATGCTCTCCCCCATACATTGCCTATGCATCCCTTCATCTGGCTGTTCTGGAGGTGTATCCTTTATAACAAACAATACACTGTTTTCCGAGTTCTGTGAGCCATTCTAGCAAACCCAGGTAAGGGGACAATGACTCTGCAGGGCCCACAGCCGAACTATTAGCTATCAGCTCTGTCCAGTTCAGCTCTGTCCAGCTCAGCAGCTCACTCTGGAGCCCTAGAGAACACCCAAAGTTCTCCGCACTCCTGCCCAAGCTCTCCCAAGGCAGTTCAACTGAGTGCCAAGTCTAAGAATGTCAAAACAGCTCACAGATACAAGCTCTTGAATAATGTAATAGAATTACTAAGAATCCTGATGCACATTTCTCTATAGGGAAAGCATATGGATGAATGATTTTAAACTTCTTATATTAAATTTGATTAAAACTATATGTCGCTTTATGAAAATTTCACTCACGCCCTCTTTATAAAGAGGCTCCTGTCCAGAAGGAGAGTTAAAGGACAAAAATTTAGCAAGTAACCTTAAAGCTGCACCAAGAGAAAAAGTTGAAGAATGCGCATCAACCTTGCTGAGGTGAGCTGTAACCCCAAGGATACAAACAAAAGGTACAAAGTCCATGACCAAGCGGATAGGAGTCTCCTCCCTATGAGAAAGGCTCCGAGTGCCCCACAAACAAATGAGCAGAGTGTACACCTCCCACTACACTCCACAGGAGAGAGCCTCTAAAAACTGGACTTACCTCCCTTACTAGGGTGCCACGGCATTCTCCTGCCAGGCATAAAACTGTATAAAACTGTATATATTTTCTACTTGCAATTCTGAGCTCCCAGCACTTCCCTCCACTCTGACTCTGAGGTCTAGAGGCCTGTCCCCCAGGAGTCCAGATTCTTGGGTGATTTCTCGAGGGGTGTGGACAGGGCCTAGACTGCAGCTGGTCAGTGCTGATTCTGCGGCACGGGAGTGAGGAGAGGACAGTCGGCTGAGAGGGAACCACACCAGAGTGGCGGTGCCCCAAGGCGCACAGCAGCAGCCATTTTGGGCAACAATAGGGCTCACTCCAAGATATTCCGAAGACACAACTCCTGTCTCCCTGGGCAACCAGAGGAGGCCGGGCATCTTAGATGGCAACCACCGCAGAACAGATCTGAGACAGAAATGCAGGCCCCATGAGTAAGGGAGTGTCTGAAGTGATACCGGCCTGGGTGGAACACGGGGACTAGAAAATGCACACTCAGAGCAGAGAAATTCCCAGGCCAGGGCTGACACAGAGGACTGCTTTATTGAGTCTAAGATGCACCAGGCCCTCAGGGGATCATCAGACTATAGACAAAGGAAGGCAGGAGGCTTGAACTGACAGCTAAACAAATACAAACCTGCTGGAGCAAAGACAGGGCCTGAGACACAGGTTATGGGAACTCAAAACAGCTTCTCTTCTGCAGGGGAATTTAGCAGGGACAGAAACAAATTCCCACAAAAATGTTCTGTTCAGTTCTGTCAGTAACATGAATCAGGGGTGGGGCTAGAACTGAGTGAATACCCCCTAGCCTCCATCAAGTGCCTGAGATTGTCAGATCTCACCTCCCCCTGCAGGACAGAGGCAGAGAGCAGTGGCCTTGCTGAGCAGAAATAGATTTCCTTATGATTCAGGCAGGTCCAAACCCCTGGAGTATCTGTTCACTAGAGGCAACTGGGTCACAGCCTTGTGGGGCTATCAGTAACTGGGTGTGACATAAGTGCAAGGTGGGGAAGGAGGCACCTTCTAATCTATTTAGACCCACCCAGCAAATAGACTAATCTATTTGCTGGGTATGTCCTCCTGACTTCACGGACCACCAGAGCAAGTCATATCTGAGTTGCCACCAGATCTCTGTGATCCAGGTGCCATAGAATTTTTAAACTCTCCCACCTGAAACAGGTGCTGACTGAGACAATTGATTTGGACCTTTTGAACTGAGACAATCACCCAAGGACTATTCAAGTGGTGCCCTGGGTGTGTGGTTGTAGGAAGGTTTGATTTTCCTTTTCCAATTGTTGCCTGTGGGGGATGGGGTGACTTAATTGCTGGTATTTCTCCACAGCTAAGACTTCAACCCAGAGTAACTGTTTCACTAGGGTCAAACAGAGACCAGCTGAAAACAAGACAGAACCACTTAGCCCCGCCACACCAAACAGGTCCCCAGTCCCCAGTTTCTCAGGCCATAGCAATGTATGGGTCCTCAAAAAAGCTCCAGGGGAAAAATCAAATGGTGTAAAACAATCATGGGGCGGAATCAGTGGAAAAACTCTGGTAATATGTATAACCAGAATAGATCAATACCCCTCCAAGGAAAGATATGGCAGATGTAACTGAAGATCCCATTCATAAACAGCTGGCTGAGATGTCAAAAATCGAATTCAGAATTTGAATCGCAAACAAGATTAATAGAATGGAGAAAAATTTGGAATTAGAAATTAGAGGAGCAATTCAAAAGTCAGAATTAGAAATTCAAGGAGAAATTCAAAAGTTGTCTCAAGAATTTAACAACTTAAAGACAAAACCACCAAAGATTTCGATGCACTGAAGCAACAATTTGCAGCCCTCAAAATCTGAAAAATACAGTAGAATCCCTCAGTAACAGAGTGGAGCAAGCAGAAAAAAGGATTTCTGACATTGAAGACAAAGCCTTTGAATGCTCCCAAACTCTCAAAGAGGAAGAGAAATGGAGAGAAAAACCAGATCATCCCTCACAGCTCTGGGATAATTCAAAGAAAGCTAATATCTGCCTCATTGGAATCCCTGAAACTGATGAAGTAGCCTCACAAGGCACAGAGGCCCTTCTCCATGAAATTATGAAAGAGAATTTTCCAGACATGCCAAGAGATTCTGAAATTCAGATAGCAGACAGTTTCAGAATCCCAGGATGACTCAATCTGAATAAGACATCCCCCAGGCATATCATAATTAACTTCACTAAAGTTAATATGAAGGATAAAATTCTGAAAGCAGCCAGATGTAAGAAATCCATTACCTAAAAAGGGAAGAATATTAGAATGACTGCAGATCTCTCTGCTGAAACTTTCCAAGACACAAGAGGATGGTCATTGACTTTTAATCTCCTAAAACAAAACAACTTTCAACCCTGGATCCTGTATCCAGCTAAACTGAGTTTCATTTATGATGGAGAAATTAAATACTTTAATGGCATTCATATGTTGAAGAAATTTGCCATAACTAAACAAGCTCTTCAGAATACTCGCAAACCTATCCTTCATAATGGCCAGCCCAATCCTCTACCACAAAAGTAAACTCACTCAGAAACTTTTGATCAAATTCCAACTTCCACAGTGGTGAAAGGATTACAAATGTCCACTGGACTTT
>CAUYPK010017075.1:0-30258 GCA_963574355.1 Loris lydekkerianus
AGTTCTGTTACCTCTGCCAGAAAGGCAAGGTGCCATTTCCATTCTGCATCATTGAGCTCTGGTACTTTTTTGTTTTTTGAAAGCAGAAAAGCTGTAATCTGTGGAAGTAAGTCATAGAAATGTTTCAAAACTCTCCCTCGACTCAGCCAATGGACTTCTGTGTAGTACAGAACATGTTCACAGGAACATTTATCTCAGACAGAAATTCCTGAAATTGTCTGTGGTTTAGTGCATTACCTCTAATGAAGTTAACATAAGATACCACAGTTTTCATAACAGAGTCCCACTTCAGTGATTGACTACATAGCACTTGTTGGTGGATGAGGCAGTGTATGACTATTGGATGAGAATGGTTATGTTTGTCCATCTCTTGGTTTTTGCAAGTAATTACTCCTTTCTTAGACCTCACCATGCTAGGAGCACCATCATTTGTCACACTGGCTAGTTTTGCCCAATCCACTTCCAAGCTATTCACAGTTTGGCAAACCTTTTCATAAATATCCTTTCCTGTAGTTATTCCTTTGATGCTTTACAGTGCAGCAAGCTTTTCTGTGACTTCAATATAGTCATTCGTCCCACAAATAAAAATTAGAAGTTGTGCAGAATCACGAACATCATTACTTTTGTCGAGTGCCAAGGAAAAATAGGAAGGTTTTTTGCAGAGTTTTGCAAATGCTGATGCAAATTGTCTCCCATTTCTTCAATCCTTCATGTAATTGAGGGTCCTGAAAGACTCAATAAATAAATAAATAAATAAGCCTTCACTGTACACATCTCTTTGTCTACAGAAAGAAGTCATTCTTTAACAAATTCTCCCCCTATGAATGGTCTGCCTGTGCACACTATTAGCTTGGCAACTTGAAAACTTGCTCACGGTGTTGAAGTATTTAGCTGTTTCTGCTTCACAAAAGTATTTTGCTGAGTTGTCAATGTATATTTCAGTTTTAATATTTTATCTTTTCTCACTTCTCTGACCAAACAATTGTATTTATCTTTGAGTTTGATAGTGTCGACACAAATTGTATTCTTTGAACACAGACACTATATTCTGGCATATCAAACACACAGCTCTTTCCTTGTACTTCATGAAAAAATAATCATAAGTCCACTGTTCTTTGAATATCTTACACTTCGAGTCATTTTTTTCTCTTTCTTGATATCATTGTTTCCTAGGGATTCCAAATTGCTATTAGTAAAATACCAATATATATATATTGCTCCAAAAACAATATACCAGCAATAACTTTGCCCACACAGAGACATATAGACTGCACTGTCCATCAATGCAGTCTGATCAGTGTCCATCAATGCAGCCTTGCCAGTCCACATCATTTCAGCCTCACCAGTGCCCATATGGTGGAACTCTGCTTTTACCTCAGGCTCACACTGGTGCAGTGTGGGAACCAGCACAATTACAGAGCTGGTTCCTCCACCACCTTTCCAGTTCACACTACCCTGTGTGAATTGCACTGCAATCTGTGAACTTGCACAGGAATCTGATTGCATGGGTGAGAAGACCCATGTGATCAGATTCCACTGCAGAAAAAAAGAAGGCACATATGCCTTTTTTCTTCCAAATCTAATGCAAGTTTAGCCATACAAGCATATGGCTGAACTCACACTGCTCAGAGATTGCAACAGTGTGAACCAGGGTTTACACAGCACATAGCATACAACATCATACACAACTGAATAACAATCAGAATATAAATGCACTTACTATCATTTAAATTGGGTTTCCTACTCCTTGGCTGTCTGCAGAGCCAGATTAAGTTCCCATGGGGCTCTAGGCAGATTACCAGTTTGGGGCCCCCATGCGATAACACTGAGCACTGACCATTTGCATTAACACTGACTGCTGACCATTTGCAATAACGCTCACTGCTGACAATTTGCATTAATACTGAGCACTTACAATTATCATTACCACTGAGCACTGAAGTATTTGCATTACCTCTGAGCAGTGACAATTTACATTAGGACTGAGCGCTATTTGTTTTATCACTGTGATGCAACCCCCCCCCCAGAAACCACCCCCAACCAACTAACCAACTTAAAAAAAAAAAAAAGCTCACCTAACTTCAAAAAAAGCTCTTCTAACTTCAAAAAAAGGCTCCCCCTATCTGCAAAAAAAAAAGACCTCCTAACTTCAGAAAAAAAAAGGCCCCCCTTAACTGCAAAAAAAGAGGCCCTACTAACTGCAAAAAAAAAAAAAGGCCTCCTAACTTAAAAAGTAAATAAATAAATCCTAACTTGTTCTTACCTTGGTTCTTAGGCAGTAGTAGGCTCTGCACAGGCAACCTGGTGACTCCTCTGATTACGCCAGAGACTGAGGGGAGTTGAGAGACAGAGTGAAGGAGAGGAGGGGAGAGACAGAGAGAAGGAATGGAGTTGGAGAGTCGGTGCACATTCCACACATGCACACTGCGGCCCTGGATGATTCTGCTGCTAAGCAGGACAGGCAGCTGTGCAAATACACCTGGCAGCCGGATAAATGTCCTCAAGCGGGCTGCACGTGGCCTGCAGGCTGTAGTTTGAGGAACCCTGCTTTAGTGTATTTGTGATGGTAGTTCTGAAGATTAATATTTGAATGGATAGACTAAGTAAATCAGATTGCCCCCTCAATGTGGGGGAGCCTCTTCTAATTCATTGGAAGTCTATGCACATGGGTGTGTGTAGCACACACATACACACACTCTACTGCTCCTGTTAGTCTGAAGAATCTTGACCAATAAACCTTTCAATTTCAAGTTGATCTTTCTTTGACATCCCACAGACTTAAGAATAGAAAGTGGCTTCAGTTTCCTTATGCTTTAAAGGACTGCTTCCAAATGATTACTTTATTTTTATATTAAAAACCCCTGCTTCCTGAGAGTAATGTCATGCTCTTGTAAAAGCTTCTCTCTCTTTCTCTTGCTTAAGTGCTGTTACCTTACGTACTTTAGTGTGGGCAAAAGAATTTAACTACAAGTCCACTGAAGGTCCTCATTTTAAATAGGGAGCGGTACTGCAAAGAAATAAACAGTGATTTCTTTTACCTGAATTTATCAACTGAATATTTTTCTACTAGATGTTAAGGGATTATGTAAAACAAGACCAAGTGATCCTGTGTCTCAAATCTCTTCTTTCTCCCCATCTTTCTACTTACCAAACACCTACCTTCAGCTTCTAAAGATGAGCTTATCTTCTATGCCTCAGAAAACATTTATTAAGCAATCAAAAATGACAGTTTTTATTTCTCACCACCACATTTACGAACTTTCCTAGACTTTATATTCATGTGGGCTTTGTATCTTTTCCTTGTAAAGCCTTCTTTCAACATTCACAACCCCCACTACTTCCTCCCGCATGACGTGTGCCTTCTTTCCCTTTAGTCAGCGTCTTCCTGTCAGAGCCTAAAAAACACTGATTACATAAACACTTTCTAAACTTAATTTTGTGTTCAGTTTCTATCCTTTCTCTTTCTTCCCTGTAAAGCTTTAAAATCATTTGTGCGCATTTGTGTTTCTACTTTATCCCCTACAGAACAATGCTAAAGACAGGTTTCCTTTCTTACCACTCCACTGAAGTTATTATTTTTTTAATGATCACCAGTGATTTCTTTTCTGCTGAGGAAACTTTGTAAGGACTTCTCTTAAATGATTTCTTAGTAGCTTTTGAGATTGTAAATGACATCTATGAAGCTTTTTCTTTCTGTATCTCCTGTGACACTATGTTTCTGGTTTCCCACCTTTATCTCTCTCATTCTCTCCCTCTCCCTCTCCAATCACATTGGTTGGTAACATTTCTTACCAAGTAACTCCTCACATAACCTCTTCCTGAGCTGCTGCTTTAACTTTCTTCACTGTAGTCACTATCTACATTCCTAAGTTATTGAAAGAAAGGCTATGTAGCATTGTGGTAAAGATAGGTGATGCTCAGTCAGACTGCTTGAGTTCAAATTACATTTCCACCTCTTGTGAGCTGTGCAAATTAACATTTTTGAAACGAGGCTAATAACAATTTATCTATTTTATAGTGTTGTTTTATTAAAGTTGTTAGTGTGTATAAATTCCTTGGAGCCACACCAGCAGCATTTAATGACTGTGTGAGTGGCATCTATAGTTATTAACATTTAGGATCCTGTCTCCAGCTCAATGCTTGCTTTTAAGCTCAGGTGCTCTATATTCAACTGATGTCTCTAGAAATCTCCTGCTGGAATTTTCCAATCATCTCAACTCAACATATCCAAAATTACACTTATTTTCTTTCTTGATCAACCTAATTCTTCTCCTGTATTGTCTGTCTCAGTTAGTGGTAGCATCATGTTTGTGTTTGATCAAGTCCTATCAGGAAATTTTCTAGATCTCTTCTGTTCCTGCATTCAGTTAGTCATGTTTTTTATACATTCTCCCATGTAAATATTATTTCCCAGAATGTATCTTTCAACAACTCATACAATCCACTTTACTTATTAAACTATTATATGTTCCAGGCATCTTACTGGGTATAGAGGATATGATGAACAAAACCAGCATAGTTTCTGCTGCATGAAGCTTAGAATTGATACAATTAAATGATATTATAGATACATGAAAAAGTTATGTACACATTTCTGAAGTCTTATTGAACTACCTAGTTCAGGTTGTATTACTCCTTACCTTCACTACTTCTACAAGTCCTTAATTCTCTTTCTTTATTTTTGTCCCATTCAGTCTTTATCAGATCTTTTTAAAACTCAAAACTAATGATGTTATCTCCCCATGTAAATCTCTTCCTGTGAAAAATATTAAATTTTTTTTCCAAGTTGTCACTTGATTCTTCATGATTCGGTTTTCTGGTTACATCTCAGCCTCATTTTTTAACACTCCTTGAATTTACACTATGAACTAATCACAGTGAAGTTCTCCCAGTTGTGGAAAAACACCACATCCTCTCTTGGCTAATGGGTACACCACAAGCCGCCTCCTCTGCCTGTAACTTCTTGCTCCTGTTTCTACCATAATCTCTTCATATCCCATCCCAATCCCACATCCACAGCCAGGCTTGATTCTTCATTCTTCAGCTGTCTCATGCAGGCTAAGACTGATATATTGGTTTCTGATTTGCTGTCCAAAAGCACATGATACTTTCTGTTAAAACAGAACTTACTGCTGGGAGTTTTAGATGTCTGTTTAGTTGCATGTTTTTCTCACTAACCTATAAGAAACTTGAAGGCAAAACTATACTGTGTGTACTATCACCATTTTGCACAGTTTATGGAGCATATTAGGTATTCAGTAGATAGTTTTGGAGGACTAAAGTTAAATGAAAGAGTACATTGAAGGAGAAAATGATTTGTAGCAGACAAACCAAACACTTCGATGGTACAGTGAAACTCCAGATATTTCTGGAGTTTAGAGCTGTACACCTTGAAAACATTAAAAAAAAAAAAAAATCCATTACTGTCACAAAACAGGTGCTCAATGAATATCTGTAACATGGAAAACCAGGAAAGAACAAATTATCTAATAATTTGTTATTATATAATTTATTATTAGAGATAATTTACAAATTATCTTAAAAGCAAGAGATAAATTATGGTTAACCACAAAGCAAATAGGAAATTTGAAGGTTTTTAGTAAATGGAATGATAGAAATAGATAATTTTTAGGACAATATTTACAATTTACTAGGTGCTGACAAGTTCAGGTCCTGTCCTTTAAGCTTTACATATATTTTTATTTTATCTCATAAGCATATGAGAAATGGAGACATAAGCCTTTAACTAAATTGCCCACAGTAACAAAAGTAGCATAATAAAAAAATAAAAAGGGAATTCAGACCCAGATGTCTGAATCTAAAGATCATTAATTACCATAACTGGATCAAAGAAAACAGCTAGAAAGTTATTTCAGCAATCTACATATGAAATTATAAAGACCTGTGTTAAGGTGCCAGAAATGAGAATAGAGAGCTCTTACAGGATAAAGCTAGAAGTTTAAAAAGATGGATGATATACAATGAAGGAAGAGAATCATTTTTTAAAATAATTTAAAGATATAATGCAGAAGGTAAAATTATCTTTAATAACTTTAAAATCAATCATTTAATTCAAAATTGTTTAATACTTAATTCTAGATTCTGTTAATAAACTATTAACAGACATGGTAAAAATACTAAAAGTCTTAATGAAGGTTCTATGTAAAATCCATTTAGTTTCTTAATACAATGCCTATACTCTCATAAAATAAACAGAAAATTTTTATCTGGAAGCAATTTAATATTTTATGTGTGTTGTTAGACTAATTCAACTCTCTTTTCCAAAAGTCATTTTGAGATAATGTATTATTAGAGTGAAGGCTTCAAAATAGAAGCTTCAGAAGCAGAAAATATATCTCCATAATTCAGATCCAGAATGAGAGTCAGTATGTGAATGGATTTAATTCTCTAAACCTAAAAAGTAATGAAAACCAAAGTAAGAATTTTTCTAATGTTTTTCTCTCCCCTTGTATTAATATTTTCCTAGAAGTATCCTCTATAAAACAGAGTGCTCTGTCATTAGTTCCACAAAGAATGGAAGGGTGGTGCTTACTACATTTGTGCTGGTCCTACAAGAATTGGATATCAAGGCCAGGTGCGGCAGCCACATCTGTAATTTCAGCACTCTGGGAGGCCTAGGCAAATGGATAACATAAGTTAAGGAGTTCAGGACCAGCCTGAGCAAGAGTGAGACCTTGTCTCTACTAAAATAATAGAAAAGTTAGCCGGGTTTTGTGGAAGGTTCCTGTAGTCCTAGCTACTCAGGAGGCTGAGGTAAGAGGAGCACTTTAGGCTAGGAGTTTGAAGTTTCTGTGAGTTATGACTCCATTGCACTTTGCCCAGAGTGACAGAGTGAGACACTCTCAAAAAAAAAAAAAAAAAAAAAAAATTAAATATCAAGATAGAATTAAATGTGAAGGTCATTGGGTAAAAACATCCATAATGGGAAAGAAAGGAGGAGTTTGGGGAAGCAAGGAGAACTGTCACATCATGATGCAGGTCTGACCCCTGCAGAATAGGTAAAAAAGGAAGCGGTGGAGGATAGAGGTGATGTAGAAAGAGTCTTAGACTATACCTCAGTTGTAGGAAAGGTTTGACTATTATCCCACTTTTTAAAAATATCTTTTATTTTTATTTTTTGTTTGGAATTTATCCACAAAACATTAAGTTTTGCATTAATGATACAAAACATTAAGATTAAATTTGTTAGATAAAGTCCCTCTTATAATTGTATCCTGCCCCCAAGAGGTGTGCCATACACTGCCCCCCCACCTGCTTCCTCCTTGCCTCTCCTGGATCTCTCATTCATTCCCCTACCCCCACCTTGTATTAGGTCATCTATTATCTTCATATTAAAATTGAGTACATTAGATTGCTTCTCCATTCTTGTGCTGCTTTACTAAGAATGTCTTCCACCTCAATCCAAGTTAATACAAAAGAAGTAAAATTTCCATCTCTTTTAATGGCTGAATAGTATTCATGGTATACACATACCACAGCTTGTTAATCCATTCCTGGGTTGGTGGTAAATTGCAATAAACAGTCTATGCAAATGTCTTTACGATAAAATGATTTTTTTTTTCCTCTGTGTATATGCCCATTAATGAGATTGCAGATCAAATGAGAGGAATTTGAGTTCTTTGAGCCTTCTTCATACTTCCTTCCAGAAAGGTTGTATTAGTTTCCCATCCCACCAGCAGGGTAAAAGTGTTTCCTTCTCTCCACATCCATGCCAGCATCTGCAGCTTTGAGACTTTGTGCCTTCTTACTGGGGTTAGGTGATATCTCAGGGTGGTTTTTTTATTTACATTTCTCTAATCATTAAGGTTGATGAGCATTTTTTCATGTTTGTTTCCTTATTTCACATGAGTAGACCTGCCTTAGAATCCATTCTGCACTCAGTTATTAGCTGGAGACATCCCATGGACAGTGCAGCCTCAGAACAGATAGTCCTGAGCTTAGAATACAACATTGTTTATATTTTTGTCACTACCTTAAAGATATTCCACTGTCTTTTGGTTGTCATAGTCTCTAATGAATAGTCTACATTATTTAAATTTTTTTTTAATTTTTTCTTAGCTTTATGAAAGTATATTGGACAAATTAAAATCTTACATATTTAAGGTATACAACTAGATATTTTTATACACATATACATTATGATCAGCACAATCTAGCTAATTAGTATGTCTATCACCTCATATAGTTATTATTTTTATCTTTGTGTATGTATGTACATGTGTGTGTGGTAAGAACACTTGAATCCTCCTTCTTATCAAATTTTAAATATACAATACAATATTGCTAACTATATTCACATTGTTGTACATAGGAACTTCAGAACTTATTAATCTTGTTTAACTAAAACTTTATATCCTCTGACCAACATCTCCCCATTTCCCACTCTCCCACTCCCAGGTAGCCACCATTTAACATTCTGCTTCTATGAGCTGGACTATTTTAGATTCTAGTTAATATGAGTGAGATAATGTACTATTTTTTCTGAGTTTGACTTATTTCACTTAGAATAATATCCTTCATGTTTCATCTATGTTTTTGTAAATGACAAGGTGTTCTTCATTTTTATGTGCAATAATATTCCATTGCAGGCTTGGTGCCTGTAGCTCAGCGACTAGGGCGCCAGCCACATACATCCGAGCTGGTGGGTTTGAATTCAGTCTGGGTCTGCCAAACAACTACAAACAAAAAATAGCCAGGCATTGTGATGGGCTCCTATAGTCCCAGCTACTTGGTAGGCTGAGGTAAGAGAATCACTTAAGTCCAAGAGTTTGAGGTTGCTGTGAGCTGTGACGCCAGCACTCTACCAAGAGAGACAAAGTGAGACTCCATCTCAAAAAAAAAAAAAAAAAAAAAATTTCATTGTATATATATTTGTGTGTGTACACCTATATACTTTTATTTATATTATAAATATCATATTATTTATATTATAAATATATGTATTTATATATTATATTTTTTATCCATTATCTGTCAGTGGATTTTTAGGTTGTTTCCATATATTGGCTATCGTGAATAATGACAATAAACATGGGAATAAAAATATCTCTTCTATGTACTGATTGCAAATTTCCTTTGGATGTATACCCAGAAATGAGATTGCTATATCATAATTTAATTCTATTTTTAAGTTTTTGAGGGTACTCAATACTATTTTTCATGAAGGCTATACCAGTTTACATTTATCTTTGTCTCTTTGATAATAGCCATTCTAACAAGTACAAAAAAAAAAACTATCTCATTGTGTCTTTAATTTACATTTCCCTAAAGATTTGTGATGGTGAGTACCTTTTCATATACTTGTCAGCCATTTGTACGTTTTCTTTTCAGAAATGTCTATTTAGGTTCTTTAACCACTTTATGATCATATTTTTTGCTATTGAATATATGGCTTACTTATGTGTTTTGGTCATCAATCTCTTATCAGATATATGATTTGCAAATATTTTCTCCTATTATGGGAGTGGTTTCCTTTCGTTCTGTTGATTGTCATCTTTGTTTTGCATAGCTTTTTACTCTGATGCAATTTTATTCATTTATTTTTGATTTTGTTGCCTGTGTTCCTGGTGTATTAGCCAACAAATTGCCAAAACTAATATTATGAAACTGTTCCCCTATGTTTTATTCTAGTGGGTTTAAAGCTTGACTTCTTATGTTTAAGTATTTAATTCATTTTGAGTGAGTTGACTTTTGTAGATGGAGTGATATATGTGAAAAAGTGCATTTTTTCTTCTGTATATGGATAATCTGTTCTCCTAGTACCATTTCCTGAAGAGTCTATCCTTTACACATTGTGTACTCTTGGTAACTTTATTAAAAAAAAAAAAAAGTCAACTTTGTATGTGTTGTTTTATATTTGGGCTCTCTACTCTGTTCCATTGGCCTTTATATCTGTCTTTATGCTAGTGCCATGCTGTTTTGACCCTGTGGCTTTATAATATATTTCCAATCAGTAGGTGTGATGCCTCCACTTTTATTTTTCTTGTTCAAGATTGCTCTGGCTGTATTGGGCTTTTTTGTGTGGTTTCATATAAATTTTAGAATTGTTTTGTTTATTTTTATGAATATTCCATTAGGATTTTGATAGGTGTAATATTAAATCAGTAGATCATTATGGACAGTATTGATATTTTAATATTAATTCTTCTACTTAATAAATATAGGACTTGCCTTTAGCTGTATTTTTTTATTAATGTTTTATAAAACTTTAATTTTTTTCATTAATGTTTTATCATTTTCAGTGTATAAATCATTTACCTCTTTAGTTAAGTTTATTTCTAAGTATTTCATTTTTTGTTTAGTTTTTTTTTTTTTTTTTGAGACAGAGACTCAACCTGTTGCCCTACATAGAGGGCTATGGCATAACAGCTCACAGCAAACTCCAACTCCTGGGCTCAAGCGAGTCTCCTGCCCCTGCTTTCCAAGTAGCTGAAACTACAGGCACCCGCCACAGTGCCCAGCTATATTTTGGTTGAAGCCACCATTGTTGTTTGGCAGGTCCAGGCTGGATTCGAACCCACCAGCTCAGGTGTATGTGGCTGGCACCTTAAACACTTGAGCCACTGGCATCAAGCCTAAGTATTATATTCTTTTTTGGAATTGCTTTCTTCATTTTCTTTAGATAGTTTTTTGTTTGTGAGTAGAAATACCAATAATTTTTGTATATTGATTCTGTGTCTTATAAATTTACTGATATTGCTTTTCAGTTCCAATAATTTTTAATTGAGTCTTTAAGATTTTTAATACATGTGATTATGCCATCTGCAAACAGAAATAATTTTGTTTCTTTCCAATTTAGATGCCCTTTATTTATTTGTTTGTTTTTGTTTATTTTTTGCTTACTTGCTCTTGCTAGCTAGGACTTCTATTATGTTGAAAAGAAGTTGTATGAATCAGCATTTTTGCTTTCTTTTTGCTCTAAGAGGCAGCCTCCGGTTTTCCCTGTTAATTATGATGATTATGATGTTAGCTGCAGACATTCAAATATGGATTTTATTTACTTGAGGCCAGTTCCTTCTATCTATGTATCTATATCTATATAGATTTGGTTACTTGCTCTTGCTAGCTAGCTCTTCTGCATCCATTCAGACAGTCTTTTTTTCCCTCTCTTTTATTGATATAATGCATTTCATTGATTGATTTCCATCTGGTGAAACATATTTGCATTCCACAAGAAAGTTTCACTTGGTCATTGTATATGACATTTTAAATGTGTCATAAAATTTAGTTTTCTAGTATTTTATTGAGGATTTTTGTATCTGTGTTCACTAAGAATATTGACCTGTGATTTTTTGTTGTTATTGTTATTTGTTTTTTGTTTGTTTTTTCTTGATAGTGTCTTGATTTGCCTTTGCCTTCAAAATCAGTGTAATCCTGGCTTAAAAAATTAGTTTGAGAAGGCTTTGAAAGAGTTAAAGAAAGATTGATATTAGTTCTTTGAATATTTGTTGGTAAACTTCACCCATAAAGCCATTTGTTCCTAGGTTTTTCTTTAGTGGGTGATTTTTGGATGCTAATTCGATCTCCTTATTAGTTATTGGTCTTTTCTGATGTCCTATTTGTTTTTGTTATTGTTTTTTATTTTTAAATTTTATTTTATTTTATAAACCTAAAATATTTACCTAGTTTAAAAGTCCTTTTCACACAACCTATATTCTTAACCTGTGCTTTTCTCTTTCATTCATTCATTTACAATGAGAGCTTTCTTCTAGTTCTGGGTACAGAAATAGACAAGTGAGCTGGAAAATGAAGTCTTTCCCTTCTTGAGGAAGATGAGTAACAAATAAATGAATAAAAAAGATGATTTCAGTGTTTCCTAAATTCTATGGCAAAAAAATTTTTTTAATTTATTGTTGGGGATTAATTGAGGGTACAAGAAACCAGGTTATACTGATTGCATTTGTTAGGTAAAGTTCCTCTTATGTGTCTTGCCCCCAAAAGGTGTGGCACACATCAAGACCCCATGCCCTCCCTCCTTCCCTCTCTCTGCTCTTCCTTTTCCCCACACCTCCCTCCTTCTTTCTTTCTCTGCTCTCCCCTTCCCTCATCCCCACCATGTCATTAATTGTCATTAATTGTCCTCATATCAAAATTGAGTACATAGGATTCATGCTTTTCCATTCTTGTGATGCTATATTAAGAATAATATGTTACACTTCCATCCAGGTTAGTACAAAGGCTGCAAAGTCTTCATTTTTTATGGCTAAATAGCATTCCATGGTGAATATACCACAATATACCACAGCTTGTTAATCCATTTCTGGGTTGGTGGGCATTTAGGCTGTCTCCACATTTTGGAAATTGTAAATTGAACTGCAATAAACAGTCTAGTACAAGTGTCCTTCTAATAAAGGACACTTTTTTTTTCTTTTACACCTTTTTTTCCTTCTGGGTAGATGCCCAGTAATGGGATTGCTGGATCAAATGGGAGGTGTAGCTTGAGTTCTTTGAGGGTTCTCCATACTTCCTTCCCAAAAGATTGTGTTAGTTTTCAGCCCCACCAGCAGTGTAAAAGTATTCCCTTCTCTGCATAACCACACCAGAATCTGCAGTTTTGAGATTTTGTGATGTGGGCCATTCTCTAATAATGAGGAATAATTTTTCATATGTTTGTTAGCCATTCATCTGTCGTCTTTAGAGAAGGTTGTATTCATGTCTCTTGACCATTGATACATGGGATTGTTGCCTTTTTTATGTGGATTAATTTGAGTTCCCTATAGATTCTAGTTATCAAACTATTGTCTGATTCAAAATTTGCAATTATCCTTTCCCATTGTGTAGGTTGTCTATTTGCTTTGGTGGTTGTCTCCTTAGCTGTACAGAAGTTTACAGTTTCAGTAAGTCCCATTTGTTTATTTTTGTAATTGTTGCAATTTGCCACAGTAATCTTCTTCATGAAGTCTTTCTCTAGGCCAATATCTTCCAGTGTTTTTCCTATGATTTCTTGGAGGATTTTTATTGTTTTGTGACTTAAATTTAACTCCTTTATTCATCTTGAATCAATTTTTTGTGAGTGGAGAAAGGTGTGGGTCCAGTTTCAGTCTTTTAATGTGGATATCCAGTTCTCTCAATACCGTTTATTGAATAGGAAGTCTTTCCCCCAGGTATGTTCTTGTTTGGTTTATTGAAGATTAAGTGGTTGTAAGATGTTAGTTTCATTTCCTTGTTTTCTATTTGATTCCAAATATCTATGTCTCTATTTTTGTGCCAGAATCCTGATGTCTTGACCACTATTACTTTGTAATACAGCCTAAAATTTGGTATGGTGATGTCCCCAGCTTTATTTTTATTACTAAGAACTGCCTTAGCTATACAGGTTTTTTTTTTCTGGTTCCATACAAAACGCAGAATCATTTTTTCCAAATCTTGAAAGCACAATGTTGGTATCTGAATAGGGATGGCATTGAATACGTAGATTGCTTTGGATAATATAGACATTTTAACAATGTTCATTCTTCTCATTCATGAGCATGGTGTGTTCTTCCATTTGTTAATATTCTCTGCTATTTCCTTTCTGAGGATTTCATAATTTTCTTTATGAAAGGATCCTTCACCTCCTTTGTTAAGTATATTCCTAGGTGTTTCATTTTCTTTGAAGCTATGGTGAAGGGAGTTGTGTCCTTAGTTAACCTCTCATCTTGACTGTTATTGGTGTATACCAAGGCTACTGACTTGTGGACATTGATTTTATATCCTGAAACATTACTGTATTTTTTGATGACTTCTGGGAGTCTTGTGGTTGAGTCTTAGGATTTCTCTATGTATAAGATCATATCATCAGCAAAGAGGGAGAGTTTGACCTTCTCTGCTCCTATTTGGAAGTCCTTTATTTCCTTGTCTTCCCTAATTGTATTGGCTAGAACTTCCAGCAATATGTTGAGTAGTAATGGTGACAGAGGAAAACCTTGTCTGGTTACAGTTCTGAGAGGAAAAGCTTTCAGTTTCATTCCATTCAATAAAATATTAACTGTGGGTTTGTCATAGTTTCGATCAGTTTCAGAAATGTACCACATATACCTATACTCTTCAGTGTTCTAACTTAAAAAAAAGATGCTGTATTTTATTGAATGCTTGTTCTACATCTATTGAGAGAATTATATAGTCTTTGTTTTTGTTCCTATTAATATGGTGGATAATGTTTATGAACTTGCGTATGTTAAACCAGCCTTGCATCCCTGGGATGAATACTACTTGATCATGATGTATGACTTTTTTGAAGATAAGCTGTAATCTCTTGGCTAGGATTTTGTTGAGAATTTTTGCATCTGTATTTATTAGTGAAATTGGTCTGAAATTCCTTTTTATTTGGGTCTTTTCCTCATTTTGGTAACAGGGTGATGTTTGCTTGTAGAATGTGTTGGGGAAGATTCCTTCCTCCTCAATTTTTTGGAATAATTTCTGCAATATGAGAATAAGTTCTTCCTTGAAGGTTTTATAGAATTTTGGTGTAAAGCCATCCAGACCAGGGCTTTTTTGTTGTTGGAAGACTTTTTATTGTTTTTTTTAATCTCAGTTGTCAAAATTGGTCTGTTCAGGAGCGTTACTTCTTCCTGGCTAAGTCGAGGGACAGGGTGTGATTCCAAATATTGATCCATTTCCTTTACATTGTCAAATTTCTGGGCATAGAATTTCTGGTAGTATTCAGAGATAATATCTTGTATCTCTGTGGCATCAGTTGTAATTTCCTCTTGATTATTTCTGATTGAGATTACTAGAGATTTTACTTTTCTATTTCTAGTTAATGTGACCAAAGTTTTATCTATTTTATTTATTTAAAAAAAAAAAACTCCTTGTTTTATTAATTTTCTGAATGATTCTTTTGTTTTCAATATCATTGATCTTGATTTAATTTTGGATATTTCATTTCTTCCATTGGGTTTAGTCTTAGATTGTTCTTCTTTTTCCAATTCCATAAAATGGCTTGTGAGTTTGTTGTTGTGCTCTCTTTCTGTTTTACAAATGTAGGCATCTAAAGCGATAAATTTTCCTCTCAAAACTGCTTTTGCAGTATCCCACAGGTTTTGGTAGCTAAAAGAAGTTAATGATTTCCTCTTTTATTTCTTCCTGCACCCAACTATCATTCCACAGAAGGTTGTTTAATTTTCCTGCCTTTGTTTGGAATTGAACATTTTTTGTTGAAATTGAGTTCCATGCTTAGTGCCTTGTGGTCTGAGAAAATACAAACTAAAATTTCAATTAGTTTGATTGTGTTAAGATTTGTCTTATTTCCTAGGATATGATCAATTTTGGAGAATGTTCCATGGGGCAATGAGAAGAATGTATATTCTTTATCTTTGGGATGGAATATTCTATATGCGTCTATCAAGCACAGTTGTTCTATGGTCTCATTTAAGTCCCTATTATCTTTGTTTAATTTCTGTTTAGAGGATCTGTCCAGCTCTGTAAGAGGAGTGTCAAAGTTCCTTTTATTATGGTATTATTTTATTATGGATATCATATTGCTCAGACTGAGTATGGTCTATTTCAAGAATCTGAGAGCATTTAAATTGGGTGCATAAATATTTAGAATTGAAATGTCTTCTTGTTGTATTTTTCCCTTGACCAATATAAAGTGACCATATTTGTCTGTTTTGATTTTAGGTTTTTTATATCCACATGCATCTGAAAATAAGATTGCAACTCCTCTTTTCTTCTGAATTACATTTGCCTGAAAATTGTCTTCCAATCCTTAACTTGGAGTTTTAATTTGTCTTTTGAAGCTAGGTGCATTTCCTGCAGTCAGAAAATTGATGGCTTGTGTTTTTTAATCCAGTCAGCCAATCTATTCCTCTTCAGTGGGGAATTCAAGCCATTAACATTTATTGAGATAATTGATAAGTGTGGTAGTGTTCTATTCATCTTATTTTGTGAGAGTCCATTGCTTAGTTTTATCTTTTGCATCAGTGTGGAACTTAGGTTGTGTCCTTATTTTCTGAGTTCTTATTTTGCTTGATCCATTGTGAAGGTCAGTGTGTAGAACAGATTGAAATATTTCCTATAGAGCCGGCTTTGTTGTGGAGAATTTCCTCCATGTTTGCATATGAGTAAATGATTTGATGTCTCCATCAGTTTTAAAGCTTAGCTTAGCAGGATATAGAATTCTGGGCTGGAAATTGTTCTGTTTAAGTAGATTAAAGATAGATGACCATTGTCTTCTTGCTTGGAAAGTTTTGTTAGAGAAGTCTGCAGTCACCCTGATGTATTTGCTCTGTAGGTCAACTGGCATTTATTTCTGGCATCTTGAAGAATCTTTTCTTTTGTGTTGACTTTGGACAAGTTTATCACAATGTGTCTTGGAGAAGCTCGGTTAGAGTTGAGGTGATCTGGTGTCCAATATCCCTCTGAAAGAAATGTGTCAGAATCTTTGTTGATATTGGAGAAATTTTCATTTATAATATTCTCTAGTATAGCTTCCATTCCCCTGAGGCATTCTTCTTCCCCTTCTGGGATACCTATAACTCGTATGTTTGAATGCTTCATAAAGTCCCATGATTCTGTTGGTGAACGTTCTGCTTTCACTCTCTTCTTTTCTGCCTCTTTAATTATCTGAGTTATCTTAAGAGCTTTGTCCTGTACCTCTGAGATTCTTTCTTCTGTTGTTAATACTTTCTATTGCATCTTTACATTTCCTAATTGACTGCTTCAATTTCTTCAGCTTTTTTATATCCTTTCTATATTCTTCATATCGTTCACCTCTTATTTGATTCTGTTTTTGGTTTTTGTTTTTTTTGTTGTTGTTGTTGTTGTTGTTATTTTCCAGTTTATCAGCAGCTTCCTTCATTATTTTCATCATCTGTATTCTAAATTCCCTTTCTGTCATTTCTAACGTATCTTTATAGGTGGAACCCTCTGTAGTAGTTACCTCATGGTCCCTTGGGGGGAGGTTTGCTCTGGACTGGTTTTTCATGTTGCCAGGATTTTTCTGCTAATTCTTCCTCATGAGTGATTTGTTCTATCTGTTTCCTTTCCCTAATTTTCCTTTCACTTTCTCTTCTTCTTCAAATTACCATGCCTGTGGAATAGGGTTTTGATGAGTCCTTTTGGTACCGGACCAGAAGGATAAGAAGGTTGAAGAGCAAGAAGGGAAAAAAGAAAGAAAGAAAAAAAAGAGAGAAAATATAAAGGAGAGGGGGTGGTAAAAGGGAATACTGACCAAAAGAAGAGAGGCACAGAAAGAGGGAGACGGGAGCAATACAGGTGTACAGTAGGGTACTTTGACCCAATCTTAAAAACCCCCAACCTCTGGAGGTGCTGAGTTGGGTAGTTCCCCTGAGATCGGATAGCCTTTTCGAACACAGTACCCCACCTCCACCAAGTAGAGAGGAAAGAAAAAAAATGCTATCAATCAAACAAAAAGCTGAATATTTTCTGGACAACAGGTGATCTTCTAGGGTATGAAATGTTAATCACAATGCCAATATAGCTGTATGAGATGAAGACTGGAGGCCTCTGCTGATTTCTCAAACCCCAGAAGGTGGAGAACCTAAATCCTCAGCTTGCTTAAAATGCACTTTAAACTGCTAACCTTGGCTAAGCAGAAGCTTTCCCAGGAAGCACTTGTCACTGGGAACATTTCTAAAGTGGCTATTCACTTACCCAGTGTGCCAAAACCAGTCTCACTCTATGCTCCTGAGGGCCAAGGCTGTAAGGTGTCTCAGTCCCCACCTTTAGGCTGCTCGGTCACTAGATTACTCCCTCCCACCAGATCCTTGCTCTGCTACCCTGAGGCTGAGCTTGCCAGGGCAATTCTCCCACAATGGCTCAGTGTAGCCCACAGCTGAACACTATTAGCTCTGTCTGGCTCAGCAGCTCAGTCTGGGGCCCTAGACAATGCTTAAAGTCCTCCACACTCTTGCTCAAGTTCTCCCAAGGTAGTTCAACTGAGTGTCAAGTTCAAAAAATCCAAACAGCTCACAGGTAAGGCCTTTCCAGTATGCAATCTCACTGCTGCTGTACTTAAAGCTGCCAGTGGGATTAGACCGAACAAACACACGCAAACGCTTGCCAGTTCTCCACTGCTTTTGTCCTCCTCATGGGGTCCAGAAGTCTCTTGCTGACTCCCTGTGTCCCCAAAGGGATGGTTCTGGGCAGATGCCACCAGCCAGAGATGCCTGGAATCTTCTCTCCACAGACTCACCGTGCCCAGTTGCAAGGAAACTGTTACTTGGCCACCATCTTGCACCTCCCCCTCCTATTTCTTTTTCACTTAGTTTTGTTCAATTGTATAGTTCTAAGAATTTATTTATTTATTCTAGTTTATCCAATTTATTGGAGTATAATTATTCACAATATTTGGGATGAAACTTTTATTTCTAAGGAATATGTTTTAATGTCTTCTCTTTTTTCCTGATTTTTTTTTTTTGTTTGTTTGTTTGTGTGTGTGTGTGTCCTCTCTCTTTTTCTTTTTTCTTCCTAAAGATCTGTTGATTTGGCTCATTTTTTAAAAAAATTTACTTGAGTCTTATTGATTCTTTTCTATTGTCTCTCTATTATTTATTTATTTCCATGACCCATGCCTTAGTTTGCTTTTTCTTTTCAATTTGGTGTTTTGAATTATAAAGTTAGTTTAATAATTGAGACCTCTTTTTTAATGTGGGTATTTGTCACTATAATCTCACTCCTTATAATTGCATTTGCACCATTATAGAAGTCTTGGAATGTTGTGCTTTTATTTTTCTTTGTCTTCATTTTTTTTATATTCCATTTTTATTTCTTCTGTGATTCAGTATTGCTCAAATGTGTGTTGTTTAGGTTCCATATATTTATGAATTTTCCTAGTTTTTTAGTTACTGATCTCCTGTGTCACTCCTTTGTTGTTGGAAAAGATACATGGAAAGATTTTTATATTCTTAAATTTGTTAAGACTTGTTTTATGTCCTAACTTGTGACCTATCCAGAAATGTTCCGTGTCTCCTTGAGAAGAATATATTTTCTGGTATTGACTGAAAAATCCTAAATACCATATTGATTATTTATTCTATAATGTTATTCAAGCCAGATGGTTTTATTACTGATTTTCTGTTTCAAAATTCTATTAATTGCTGTAATTGGGATATCAAGGTCTCCTACTACTATTGTATTGTTTTCAATTTCTCACTTGAAATGTATCAATATTTTCTTTATATACTTAGGCACTCTGATGTTGGGTGTGTATTCATTTATATTTGATATATCATCCTGTTGAATTGACCCTTTTGTTATTATATAAGGACATCCTTTGTCTTGAGAAAGTTTTTTATTTAAAGACTGTTTTGTATAATATAGATATATCCAACTCTGCTTTCTTTTGGTTTTCACTTGCTTGAATTTCCATCTCTTTAATTTCAGTTATGTGTACCCCTAAGTTTAAAGTATATCTCTTAACAGATCTATCACTAGATCCTTATTTTATCCATTTAGACTTTCTATGCCTTTTGATTAGGAACCTTAATCCATTTACTTGTAATGAGTGAAGACTGCTGTCATGTTACTCACTGTTTTGTATGTGTTTTGTTCTCCTCTTAGCGTCATTTTTGTTGTTGTTATAGTTGTTTGATAAGCTTTGTTGGGTTTTGCTTTAATTCTTTTTTCTTACTCTTTCATATATCGATTGCATATTTTTCCTTAGTGATTACCTTGAAAATTTCACAAAGTATCCTACAGCTATAACAATATTTTTTAAGTTGATAAAAAACCTAGTATCAATCATATGCAAAACTCTACACATTTTCCCACATACACACACTTTATATTCTATTTTTTTTTATTTTTTTTATTAGTAACTATCCCATTTCTTATGAATATGTCTGTGCTATAGAAATTTTTGTCTTTAACTGGATTTTATTTTGTGTAGAAAATCAGAACAATATAATTGTAATTAAGAAAAAATTGAATATTGGTAAATATTTTCAAAGTAGAAACATATCATTTTAAGTTTATGTAGCAATCAATAATGTCTTAGGTTTTCCTACAAGAAAGTATATTTACTGCCAATGGGATTTTTTTATATTGTGTAAACATTAGCAAGTGTTTTGCAATTTATAGATCACAATTACAGTGATCTATATTATTCTAACTTGTATTTTTATAACATAATATATGAATTTGTCAGCTTTCTTTTCTACTTTTAAGAAACATATGAAGTTCCTTAAGTAATTTTTGCTGTCCTTCTTTGAAGAAATGTGTCATAATCTATATTTTCTTAATATATGGAACCCAGAGCTGAACATGGAAGGATCAAATTTAACCAAATTAGCAAAAAATACTATAGGATTCAGGTTTTTTACACTTTACCAACTCTATATCTCTATTAGTGCTGCCCTAAATACACTAATTTTTTGACTTTACATGTGTTTATATAAACAAGTCAAACTGAAGTTATAAGTTAATAATTTTAAGTTCATTTGCAAACCTTTATTTATTTTCTGCAATGAGCCATATTTATTTAACACATTAATAAAGTTATAAAACAGGTGGCAAATGAATGCTTCCTATAGCACAGTAATTGTTCTCAAAAATAATGATTGTCTTCTCTTGAAAAAAGCAGTTTGAGAATTATCTATATGCTAATCAATGTGCTAAATGCTCTCATATATTTATTTCACACTTTAGCATGGCAAAATGAGTGCAATTATTCTCATTCTAATATCAAATGAGGATCAAACTTAAATAAATTGAGGGCAGTGCCTGTAGCTCAGTGAGTAGGGCACTGGCCTCATACACTAAGGTTGGTGGGTTTGAACCCAGCCCTGGCCAAACTGTAACAAAAAATAGCTGGGCATTGTGGCAGGCACCTGTAGCCCCAGCTACTCAGGAGGCTGAGGCTAGAGAATCACCTAAGCCCAGGAGTTTGAGGTTGCTGTGAGCTGTAATGCCATAGCACTTTACCGAGGGCAATAAAGTGAGATTCTGTCACTGGAAAAAAAAAGAAAGAAAAGAAAAGAAAAGAAAAGAAAAGAAAAGAAAAGAAAAGAAAAGAAAAGAAAAGAAAAGAAATTGAGCTCAATGAATTAAAAAGTAGTAAGTACAAAAGAGACTTTACCTAACAACTGCAATCAGTGTAACCTAATTCTTTGTACCCTCAATGAATCCCAAATAATAAAAAAGAAAAAGGAGATTTTTTAAAAGATAGTAAGTAATGGAATAAAACTTAAATTTAGGTCTATGTGACTCCAAAATTCATGCTTATAAAATATTTGAAGTCAAAGATAATAAACTTAAGTGCTACAGATGGAATATTCCTTATCTGAAATGGTTGGGGATAAAATAAATTTATGCTTCATATATACCTTATACACACAGTCTGAAGTTAATTCTATATAATGTTTTTAATAATTTTGTAATCAACAAAGTTTTAACTGTGTTTTGACTGACCTGTCACATAGTTTAAGAGTGGAATTTTCCATTCATGATGTTCTGTCAGTACTCAAAAAGCAGCAGATTTAGGAGAATTCTGAATTGTATCTTCAAATTAGGAAAGTTTGACTTATGTTGCATTGGTTGAAATTGCTATGGTCAAAGGTAGCTACGATTCTAATGCAAATTAGTTAATCTAAATACCTTATTACAAATAAAAGTAGGTGCATAATTTTAATAACTCGTTCTTCTTTTTAATGCTTGGTTTTTCCAACATTAAACATACTTTGACTGAAACACTGTAAAGGGAGATAAACTGGACTCCATGTTTAATGTTATTTCTTAAATATGTTTGCAAATCAAAGGGATTTGTCCATTAAGATAGATATATGAGTAATGCTGTTTAAACCTTATTACAATTATATTAGTAAGTCTTATGCTTTCCTCAAATTTTGAAAGATTCCCAGGATTACACATATGCTTGGTACTTAGAAAGTGCTCAATACATAATGGTTGAGTAAATGGATCATTCACCTCTGGCTTTGAATTCCTTCTTTGGAAAGATTCATTCAACATAATCCCCAGCTATTGCCATTTCCTGGGTGCAATGCTCCTCCCACTTTATACCATTTGACCCAGGCAAGCCCTCTTCCCTTAGACATCCATCACAAATACACATACACACACACACACACACACACACACACACACACACAAGAACTTAGCAAGATTTGCTTGTAATTAACATTATTTAAGAACTAAAAGGAAATGTGATATACATGTTAACAGAGTAGTTTTTTTAAATCAAATATAATACCCATGTTGTGAGAAATGGGGAAAATTGGACACTAACTAAATGATTCCAAGGAATTTTACTTTGTTACAGTTATGGTAATAACTTGTGTTTATTATGTATATATCAAGAAGCTTTATATTTAAAAGATTTATGCTGAAATATTTATAGATGAAATGACATGATGCTGGGATTTGGCCTAAAATAATCCAGTGAGGAGGAGGAAGGAGCAGAGAGTATATAGAGAAAACATGATAGGCCATATGTTGATAATTGTTAAGACAGGGAGCTGGTATATGGGGGATTTATCACATCTTCTTCTCTTTCTTTATATATTTAAGATTTTCTATTAAAAATATTTTTAATCATATTTTTTCTTAAAATATAATTTAATAAAATAAAAGATATTTCATATATTTTATCCCCTTGAATTCCAGTTTTCTCATGTTTCTTTACCCTATCTCTCTCTCCTTTCCTTTGTCAGACCCAAAGACTTAATTTGAATACTGTAAATAGAGCTAATGCTTAGCACTTAAGCATTCTAGATTTTTTCCTAAACACTCTCATATTTATCATATCATTTAAACTATGGCATAGGGAGACTAAGAAACTAGCCCATGTCACACAATGAGGTAGTAGTGGAACTGGGGGTTGAACCAAGGCAATGTTATGCTAATTAACTGCAACACTGTATTATTATTAGATGGGCAATTATTTCCAATGGAAAGGTCATCCTCCTCCTATAGTAGGAATGGAGTGAGACAGGGATATTTCAGTTTGAGTTTTCTAGTTACATATTTATTCTATTGATAGACATATGACCTAGGAACATCAACCAATATCACTTATATTTTAATAGATAGCCTATACTTTATTTCTAAAACCTTTTTTTAATATTTCATTTCATATATTTTGAAGTACCCCAGGTTATACTGTTTTGTGTTCTTACTTTACGTATTATTTTAGGATGTTTTGTGAGTGTGGAAGATTATTTAGCAGAATAGACAAGCTTTCAACACCTATTACCTTCAGAAGTACTAAAAACAAAAAATCCCCTTAGGTTATATTATTATTTTGCAATGCTAATTAGTTTGTAATAACAGTAATAAACTCACTCACAAATGTGAAATGCATGAAGTCATGTTACATTGAATCAGTTATGCTGTCTGAGCATTGATAACTCAATTCATGATTAATCACATACTTAAGCTTTTATTTTGTCTATTTTGAGAATGCTTACATGTGTTCATAATTTTAATAGTAATTCAAATGGATTTTTGGCATTTTATGTAATATCTATAATCTTCAACCACCATAGGAACTACATATATTCATGAATATATCTAAAATCTATAACTTAAGACAGAATTATATAGATAAGACAGTGATTTACATGTTTGTTTTTTAGAGTTTCTGATAGCAAGGTCTCTAAAAAATATAGTTGAAGACAGATGATTAGTTGATATTTTCAGGATGTGTAATTTTTGTGATAAAAAGTTCTCAAGTATTCTTTGCAAATTTAACATTTTCCCTCATATTTCCTATTAACCCTATACAAGATTCATGCAAAGATTTCTGCCATTATTCTTGTTATTTTTTCATTTCTCCAATGCTACTGGTAATTTTTTCTATGCTTGCCCACTAGTCTATTTACTAATTTTTCTTCTGTTATGATTGAACAATTGGCTGTATTCTTATAATAAATTATTACTCCTTCAATTTCTATTGAAGTTTGTTTCTCTAATTTCCCTCTAATCTTTCTCTATGACTTTTTTGCTGGGCCATTTTCTTTGCTTGCCACGCAAATGGAGGGCACTTTAATATATTGAAAATTCAACTTCTAGCTTCTAACTGGATGCATATTTATCCAAAAGGAGAGTTCTTTCATTTTAATGGTTTTAGTGATCACTTATTTTCATTGACTCCAGCAGCTAAATTCTCACTTTTTGGTTCTTTATTGTCACCTTCCTATAAGCAATCTTCTCTTAGATAGTGTGTCATGATCAAAAACTCAGTTTAAGCTATTGTTAAAGTATACTTTTTTACAAAACACAACATATGCACCAAAAGTACAAGACTCATAATTGTGTAGTTTAATGAATTTTTATAAATTGATTGTGAGGATCAGTGCAGTACACAGATTGAAGAATACTATTATCACATCAGTAGCATATGAGAATTTTCTGTTTGAGTCACTGTTAGTGCTCATTTCAGATTAAGCATTATCCTGACTTCTAACATGATAAATACATTGCCTGGACTTGTATTTGATTTAACTCCAATCATGAAGTATATCCTCCTAAGTAACTACCTTCTTTCATTCACCATTAAGTTTTAAAAGTCCATTATATTGTTGAGTATCAATGAAATTTATTCATATGTACTGCTAAGTAATATTTTATTGTATAAATACACCAATTTTTTAAATCCATTTTGTGGTAGATGAATATTTGGATATCCAATTTGGGATGACTATAAAAAATGCTGTATAAACGTATCTATTGAGTATACAGCATTTTTGTCATTTCACTACAGTTAGTAATGTAACTACTGGGTCACAGAACGTATATATGTCTAACTTTAGTACTACCAAAAATGGACCTTTAAGTAACACCATACATAAAAATCAACTCCAAATGGATTAAAGACTTAAACATAAAACCTGAAGCTATGAAACTCCTAAAGAAAACATAGGGAGAAATCTTTATGAGATTGCTTTTGGCAATGATTTCATGGATGTGACACCAAAAGTACAGATAATAAAAATTAAAATAAACAAGTGGACCATGTCAAAATAAAAAGCTACTGAAGAGGAAATAATCAGCACAGTGAAAAGACAACCTGTGGAATGAAAGAAAATATTTGCAGACTCTGATGGATAAGGCATTAATGTCCAAATATATAAGAAATTTTATAAATCAATGTTTTAAAAACACTAATAACCCATTGCAAATGGCCTAAAACCTTGAATAAACATCTCTCCAAAGACACACAAAAGGTTGATCAAGCGAAAAAGCTTCTGCATAGCTAAGGTCACTACAACTAAAGCAAACAGACAGCCTTCAGAATGGGAGAAGATTTTCACATGTTATGGTTTCAACAAAGGTCTAATAATTAGAATCTAAAAAGCACTCAAATTAATCAATAAGAAAAGAGCAGATAACCCCATTTTTGTGGGCAAGAGACTGGAACAGAAACTTCTTTGAAGATGACCGACAAATGGCAAAAAAAACACATGAAAAAATGCTCATCATCTTTAATCATCAGAGAAATGCAAATCAAAACCACCCTAAGATATTACCTAACCCCTATAAGAATAGCCCACCTCACAAAGTCCCCAAACTGCAGATGTTGGTGTGGATGTGGAGAGAAGGGAACACTTCTACATTGCTGTTGGGATAGCAAACTAATACAACCTTTATGGAGAGAATTACAGAGAATCCTCAAGAACTAAAAGTTGACCTTCCATTTGATCCCACAATCCCATTAAGGGATTTACCCTGAAGAACAAAAAACATTTTATAACAAGGGCATTTGCACCAGAATGTTTATTGCCCAATTCATAATTACGAAGTCATGGAAACAACACAAACACCCATCAACCCATAAACCGATTCACAAATTGTGGTATATGTATACCATGGAATACTATTCAGCCATAAAAAGATGGAGAATTTACTTTTTTTATGTTTACCTGGATGGAGTTGAAGCATATTCTTTTTAGTAAAGTATTTCAAGAATGGAAAGGAAAATAGCCATATAGTCAATACTATTATGAAACCAATATATAAACACCTATACATTCATACGAATGAGAAAACACAAATATAGTATAGCATAGGGGAGGGATGAGGAGAGAGAGAGGAGAGGAAGGAGGGAGTACAATTTGTGGGAGAACAGAGGCTTTTAGTTGGATCTCACCTAATGCATACAATGCAAGGGTATTTTTGTAATAACTAAGAGTAAATTTTAAATGTCTTACCACAAAAATAAGTAAGTGAGGTGACAGATACATTAATCAGTTTGATTTAAGCATTCTATGGAGTATATCAGATCATCACATTGTACCCAGTAAATGTATACAGTTATGATTTTAATTTAAAATTAAATAAAAAAAGAAAAAATAAATAAATATAAAGAAAAAGGTGCTGAACATTAGTAATCATCAGGAAAATACATATCAAAACCACAATAAGATAATTTTGTGGACGTCAGAAAGATGGTGGGTTAGGAGTTATCATCTCTTGCACACCAACAAAAAGCAATAATTCAATACGTTCCCACTAGCAAAAAATAGCTCTGAGAGATCTGGAGTATAGTCAAAAAGCTGCAGCAACATATTGAAGCATTAAATCTGAAGACAGGCACACAAAGAAGCCGATGAAGCATTTTACTTGTGTTACTAGACACCTCAGTGCAGGCTGGCTTTAAAAACCCCTTGGCAAAAACCTCTTCCTGTGGGAGAAATGACAAAAAGAAGTATCCCAGCAGGACAAGGTGAATTTCATTACATGCATATATTATATAGTGGAGAAATCTGAGCTTCTGGTGTACCCATCACTCAAGTAGTGTATATTGAACCCCAATATTTCATCCCTCACTCCGTCCTACCCTTTCCCATTGTGAGTCTCCAATGTCCATTATATTATCACTCCATGTGATCTAGCCATAGTTTGGCTCCCACTTATACTGAAAGTGTGCAGCATTACTTTCTGTTCCTGAGTTACTTCACTTGGGACAATAGCCTCCAGTTCCATCTAAGTGACTGCAACAAATATTATTTCATCTTTTCTTATCACTGTGTATTACTCCATAGGGTGTGTGTGTGTGTGAAAACATACATATCATGTTTTCTTTATCCAGTCATCAACTGATGGGCATATTGGTTGATCCCATATCTTTGCAATCGTGAATTGTCATATGTGTGCTGGTATTTTTTTGATTCAGTGATTTTTTTCATCTGGATAGGAACCCAGTAGTGGTATTATAGATTCAAATGGTAGATCAACTTTTAGTTCTTTGAGGAATCTCCATATTGATATTCATAGAATTTGAATTAATATGCATTCCCACCAACAATGTATAAGTATTCCTGCTTCACCACATTCTCATCAACATCTATTGTTTTCTCACATTTTTAATAATGGCTATTCTAATCAGAATAAAATAGTCTCTCACTGAGGTTTTAGTTTGCATTTCTCTGATGATCAGTGGTGTAGAGCATATATATATGCTCTCTCTATATATACACATATATATATATATATGTAGAGAGAGAGAGAGAGAGCGAGAGAGAGCGCTTGATCATTTCTCTATCTTCTTTTGAAAGATGAATATTGGAGTTGACAAATTATACCCTTTCATGATACAAATTCTCGACCAAATGCACATAGAATGAATTTGCTAAAGATAATAAATATCATATATGGAAAGCCTACAGTTAGTATCATAAGCAGTGGAGAAAAATTAAAAGCTTACCTCTTAGATCAAGAATAAGACAAAATATCCATTCCACCACTTCTGCAGTGTAGTTGCAGGACAAAATACCAATATACAAAAATCAGTTATATTCCATATACAACAAACTATCTGAAAAGGGAAATAAAAAGTAATCACATTGACAATATGAAAAAAGAAAATAGTATAATCAAGAATATACATAACTAAGAAAGTGAATGACTTGTACACTAAAAATTACAAGCCCATAAAATTATAAAACACAGATGAAGGAAACAAAGAAATCACAGATAAATGATAGGACAGGCCATGATCATTGATCACAGGAATGAATATGGTTAAAATGTACGTATTACCCCAAGTGATCTACGGATTCAGTGCAATTCCTATTAAAAATGTCAGTGTCATTCTTTAAATAAATAGAAAATAGTCGTAAAAGTAATATGGATCTACAAAATCCCAGTATAGCCAGAGCTGTAGTGAGCAAGAATAAAGCTAGAGGTATCACTTTGCCTAATTTTTAAAAATTATGACAGGCTGGGCACAGTGGCTCACTCTTGTAATCTTAGCATGCTGGGAGGCTAAGGCAGGTGGAATGCTTGAGGTCAGAAGTTTGAGAGCAGCCTGAGCAAAGTGATACCCTGCCTCTGCCCCAAATAGAAAGACTAGCCAGTCATTTTGGTGGCATCTGTAGTCTCAGCCACTCAGGAGGCTAAGACAAAAAGATCACTTGATCTCAAGAGTTTGAGGTGCTCTGGTCTATGACAGCATTCTACCCATGGCAGCATTCTACCCATGGCAACTGAGTGAGATGCTGCATAAATAAATAAACAAATAAAATTTTAAAAGTGAAGAGAAAACTATGATAATAAAAACAGCATGGTAC
This sequence comes from Loris lydekkerianus, assembly GCA_963574355.1. Taxonomy (NCBI): domain Eukaryota; kingdom Metazoa; phylum Chordata; class Mammalia; order Primates; family Lorisidae; genus Loris; species Loris lydekkerianus. The sequence continues at coordinate 28,491 of CAUYPK010017075.1, forward strand.
TAGTATAAAGGACAATAGAACAATATAAAGAGCCCAGCAATAAACCCAATCATATACAGTCTACTAATCTTCAACTAAGGTATCAAGAAGATAAAATGAAGAAAGAATAGTCTTATCAACAAATGGTGTTGATAAAACTAAATATCCATGTGCAGAAGAATAAAACTGGACCCTATGATAGGTCCACACAAAATAAACATTTAAATGTAAAACCATGAAAAGTAAAAAATTAAAACATAAGTAAGGCAAATGTGCCAGCACTCTGGGAAGCTGAGGCAGGAGGATTGCTTGAGGTCAGGAGCTCAAAACCAGTCTCCATAAAAAATAAAAAAATTAGCCAGCATGATGGCACACACGCACCCACCCACAGTCCCAGCTTCTTGGGAGGCTGAGACGGGACATTCCCTTGAGCCCAGGAACTTGAGGTTGCAGTAAACTATAATGATGTCACAGGATACTAGCCCAGGCAACAATGCAAGACCATGCCTTGAAACAAACAAACAAAACACACACACACACACACACACACACACACACACACACACTGTTGGGCAATGATTTTTTTCACCCATAACAACAAAAAATAGGCAAAGTCATCAAAAACCACATCAGCAAAGTAGGATTGCACCAGAATGAAAAGTTTCTACACTGCAAAGGAAATGTGTAGTAGTAAACACAATGAAATGGCAACCCACATAATGAGGAAAAATATTTATGACCCAAGTATCTGATAAAATGTCATTATCTGAAATATATTAGGAAACCCTACAAATCAATAACAAAAAAATAAATAAATAAACTGATTAAAAACTGGGCAAAAAAACTTGAATAAACCTTTCTCAAAAGAGAACATGCAAATGGCTGACAGTTATACTATGTGTAACCAATGCTTATTATTAATAACCATTAGGAAAATGCAGATCAAAACCGCAATAAGACATCACTTTGCCTGTTAGATGGCTATAATCCAATAAACAAAAGATGAGTATTGGTGAGGACATGAGCAGGGAATCATTCTATACTACAGGTAGCAACGTAAATTTGTAAAGTCATTATAGTAATGTATGTTCCTCAAAACATTAGAAATCGAACTACCTTATGACTCAACAACCTCATTTCTCAATATATAATCAACAGAAATGAATCTGTATATGGAAGAAATATCTGTACCCTCAAATTTATTGCTGTGTTATTCATAATAACCAAAATACAAAAGCAATGTTAAATGTCTGTCAACAGTAAATGGATTTTTTTTTTTATTATAGATAAAAATATGCACCATAGCCGGGCGCGGTGGCTCACGCCTGTAATCCCAGCACTGTGGGAGGCTGAGGAGGGAGAATCGCTTGAGCTCAGGAGTTCGAAACTCGCCTGAGCGACAGTGAGACCCTGACTCATGAAAAAAATGGAAAAACCCAGCCGGGCGCGGCAGAGAGCACCTGTAATCCCAGCGGCTTCCGGAGGCTGAGGCAGCGGGGTGCCTGCAGCCCGAGACTGAGGTTGTGGTGAGCTACCACGCCAACTGCACTCTGCTCAGGGGCATAGGGTGGGACCCTGTCTCAACAAAAAAAAAAAAAAGAAGAAGAAAAATATGCACCATAGATGTGGCCTGACCCATTACCCTCGCTCCACCCAAACCTCCCCCCTCCCTTCCCCTTCCTTGGTCCTTTCCCCATAGTCTTGTGCTATAGTTGGGTTATAGCCTTCATGTGAAAGCTATAGTTTAGCTTCATAGTAGGGCTGAGTATATTGGATACTTTTTCTTCCA